>VZRE01005948.1:777275-945867 GCA_013396775.1 Cephalopterus ornatus | reverse complement strand
GTTCCTATAAAAGGAGAGCGAGGCGCAGCCTGGCAGCGGGAGGGAGTCGTGATGGGTCGCCTCACAGTGAGCCTGCCCCTGCTCTGCACGGACCCCCCGAGAAAGGGGCTGCAGCAGCTCCCGCTGCCCCGAGTTGACATGGTGGTGTGTCAGGGTGGTCACAGGTTGGGCCCGGTGATCTCAGAGGTCTTTTCCAGCCTAATTGATTCTGTGACCGCCACCCAGCTGCGCCGTGGTGGGCAGGGGGGCTGTGGAGCTTAGAGAGTCTTTTGCGTCTGTTCCCCACGCTTCGGGGTCTGTCAGAAGTTGCCACTGTGTAGGTATGAAAGATGAGGCCAAGTTACCTCCCATAGGGCCGGTGCTGGACGTTGGACGAGCTGTTTGGAAATCACAGGCACGATTTGGAAGAGTGCTTCAGATCTGTTCTAGTTTTCAGTAGTAATAAGCCTGAAAATAACAAATCTTACCACAAGCCAAAAAATAACGAATGAAACTGAAAGAGAGTGGGTTTAGATTGGATATTAGGAAAAAATGCTTTACTGCGGGGTGGTGAGGCACTGGAACAGGTTGTGCAAAGAAGCTCTGGATGCTGCATCCCTGGAAGTGTTCAAAACCAGGTTGGATGGAGCTCTGAGCAACTTGGTCTAGTGGAAGGTGTCTCTGCTCACGGCAGGGGACTTGGGACTAGATGATCTTTAAGGTCTCTTCCAGCCCAAACCATTCTGTGTTTCTGTGATGATTCTATTTTTCTTAAATAGTCACTATGCCAAGCACAGTGATTCTGAGTAAGTGATAGGAGCCAATAAAGAAAGTTCACTGAGCAGCACACTGTTTATACACAGGCTATTTTCCGAAAATAGCTGTTCTGCAAAGCTGTTTTCCAAAATAGTAGTATTTAGTAATTATCTAGTGCTTTTCATTCTTTAAATTCTTTAGAAATTGCAATATGCACAGTGTGTCAGGCATTATCTTAAAAACCCCCAACAGCTGATGATGGGTAGGGATGCATTAAGGTGGAATGTCTTGTCAAAACAGTGTAGTCAGTCATTGACAATCCCAGTTACAGTGCCTCATCCCTGATGATGTTTTCCTTTGTGTTATTCATTCTGTTTGTGCAGATACGCATCTAAAATATTTTTAAATACTTATGAAGTGTATTTCTCTTGAAGACTTATGTACTTGGGTTCAGAGCTGTGAATACGAGTGTTGCAGAATTGTGTGCATGTGAAAAGGCAAGTGAAACTATCTGAAAACCCCACTGAAATTTTGCTTGAAAGCTTTTTTTTTGCCAGTTGAAAGTGAATAGACTTTTTTATTATGGTATGCATGTGTTTGCAGTATCACTGTATTTTGTAGGATAATTTATATGAAATACTGGAGACTGTGATTTCTCTTTGAATCACACAAGTATAACTCATGAAAGCTGAACTGCATCCTTAGAGCAACTTACTTTGAAATTAAGTAATTTCACTGTTTGAACAGGAAGGGGAAAACTGCTTAAAAGCAGTGGGTAAAATCCTTTCTTCAGTCAAGTTAATAGCAAAAAGCCCCCCAAAACCCACCAAACTAAAATCACCAAACCTTCCCCTAGCTTTTAAATTAGGAAATTAAGTCTGTGGTAGGTTTTTTGGTGGCTTCTTAATTTATTTTTTTTTTTATATTTAGTAGGTTAGTTACCAGATTAATTGTTTTATATCAATACCTCTAAGTTGCTTTATGTAGCATGATATAATGATCTCTGTAGAATCATTTATATAAAATGTGTTAACAAGACTAAAGTGGAGTGGCTGGAGAAAAGGAGGCTCAGGGGAGATCTTATCACTCTCTACAACTATCTGACAGGAGATTGTTGCAAGATGTGGGTCTGCCAAGTAACAAGTGATAGGAGAAGAGAAAACGGCCTCAAGTTGTACCGCTGGATATTGCAAAAGATTTCTTCACAGAAGGGTTGCCAAGCATTGGAATAGGCTGCCCAGGGAAGTGGTTGAGTCACCATCCCTTGAGCAATTTAAAAGTCAAGTAGATGTGGCACTTGGGAACATGATTTAGAGGTGAACTTGGCAGTGCTGTGTTAATGGTTAGAGTCAAAGGTCTTTTCCAACCTCAACTTCTATAAAGATCCACTTAGATAATTTGGACTTTTTACACATAAAGTTGTGCTGATTCTCAGTGCTTTGCAGCTGGACTTTGTCACAGAACACTTGGTTTATAGCTTTCAAAAAGTCGTTTAAGTGCTTTGTGCTTAATTTGCCTACTCATCTACCCAAGGTAATGTAAGTTTCCTTGGTATGTTTAAAGCTTTACAATATTAACTGAGAAAGTTCCTCCTTAAACTTATAATGTGTTTACATACTCTTACCATGAGAAGCTTATTGATTTTAGGTGTCTGTTTGACTAAGGTTATGTTAATGTTTTCATTTGCTGATAAATACACTGTAGAAAGTTGCAAGGTTGTTTTTGACAATATTTTCTCTTTATCACTATAAGCAGCAACAACAGCTTTCCTACTCAGAGAGTAGGACATAAGTAAGCCACTGAGGACTGGTAGTGTCTTGACAACTGGAGAGGTTTCTCAAACTGGTCTCAGTAGTAAGTCCACAAAAATGCACACCTATGCCTTTGCTAAGCACAGACATGTGTAACTTGCTGTAGTAAAGTTTTGTGGGGTTTATTAATTTTAAAAATAAATAAATAAATAAAATGCAATAACGCTTGCATTTTATTCTGTTTTTGTACTTAGCAAGCTCTCAAGAGATGGCGGAAAAACCTCAAAAAATGGTAGAAAGCTGGCCATTCTTGGATACTGTTGAGTCTAATTTCAGGCCTCTGGTAGTAATTGAACTTGCAAAAGGCACCAAAGAAGAAACTGTAGAATGGTTCACGAAACGAATTGTAGACAAAAAAGCAGATGGAGGTGAGTACAGTATGACCTTCTGTAACAGTTTGAAAGCAAATTGGCGGTCACCATAATATGAAGACTTACAGAAGATTCATTTTCCGGGAATTTGTGGTTTAATGATTGTTTGGCCAATCTCATTCTGTTTTGCATTTTTGAAGTTGCTTCATTTAGAACGAATAGAGCTTCATGCTGCTGTCATGAAAATGTAATAACTACCCCCTCTTAACCCTGTTATTAATGAAAACACTGGCTTAAGGTCAAATGCTAGTTGAACTCTACAATTCTTCTGTTTTTTCCAGTGAAAACCTGATAACCTGTCTTTTGAAGTAGTTTTTATGTCAGTTTTTATAGCAATTGTCTAGAGCATGTTTCCCTTGTGGCTCACAGAAACATGGTAAGTCTTGCCAGAATGAAGACATCTCACATCCTGTCCATAAGACTTGATACCTTGTTGTAGAATAAAGTCAAGTTAGTAGAAAGAAATTTAATCTTGTTAAATTCATGTCGGATTTTAGTTGTTTTCTTGGTAGCTTGTAGGGTTTTACAAAGACAATATTTCATGACTCATTTTAGTCCACTTCTGGGAGTTGAAATTAGGCTAATTCATTTGTAAGTCCTTGGATGGTTCTGTTGGGTTTTTGTTTGTTTTGGTTTTTGTTTGTGGTTTTTGTTGGTTTTGTTTTTGTTTTGGGTTTTGTTTTGGGTTTTGATGTTTTTGTTTTGTTTTGGGGGGGTTGTTTGTTTTTTGTGGGTTTTTTTTTGAGAGACATTATTTATGGCTGTTGTAGCTTATAGATTATGGTCAGTTATTCCTGTGGCTGTCGGATTTGTGACTACAAACTTGGTTTCAGGCTTCTGTTAGATAAATTTAGGGATGTTTCTGTTTCGAAAGTCTAGTCTCCTTAAAACGTGTGGGACTGCTTGCAGAAGCACTGCTTGCTCATTAGGGGAGTAGATCCAAGTTGTCCCCATTGTTCCAGTTCACTGTTTTAAGTGCTTCCCCAGAAACAGGGCTAAATCCAAGGATGGCCCTGCAAGACTCTGAACACCTCACATCCAGCGCTGTTGAAACCTTAATTCTTTGTGCCCTCAAGAGGCATTTTCAGTGCTCCTGTTAAATAGGACTAATGTGATGGATGCTAAATCAGTAGGGTTTTTAGATGCAATTTTAATGTATTTTCTTACTTATTTTGCCTTTCTTTACTTTAAAGGTGCACAACTGCTGATTAAACCATTGGTCACGGAAAACGGACATGAAAATATTTATCTAGTTGGAGCATCCCACTTAAGGCTGTTACTGGGGGCTGAAACTGTGGGTTTGGTGAAAGAATGTAATGATAACTCAATGAGAACTTTTACGTACAGCAGTAGAAAAACTTTCAAAGATTTTGCAGGTAAGCAGTTGTAGGGGTCTTTATCATTGCAAAGTATGACTAAAGATTATAAGAATTACAGTGATAAATCTTTCACAGTCTTTATTCCATGGAAGGGTGTCAGTGAACAGAAAGAAGGAAGACCAAGCCATGAAAAAAACCCTCATTTTTAACTATGGAAATTCAGATCATATAATGATTTTTTTTGTTTTTTTTGTTCCAGTGGCTTTTGATTTTTTGCTTGTGTTTTCCTATATGCTTTTCTATGCTCCAAATAGTCTCTTATTTGTATGAAAGATTTTCATTGAAAATAAGACAAAATAGTTGACAAACACGATTTTATGATTAATAGTCAATGTTATAAATTAGCATAGCAAATTAATTTCTGTGAGCCAGTTTTGAGGTTTATTATCTTATAATTAGCTGGAGAAAATAGAAACATTTTTCTCTATTACATGTACCCTTCAAACAATTGAACAAATAATTCATCCTAAAGAGCCATTTAGTGGGATTTGGGCATGATAAGGGAAATTGTTCCTTTTCATCTTTTCTTTTAAGGAGGAGCCAATACAGTAAGGTTTGTTTTTAAATGTGCTACTTGTAAGGTATTTAACCCCCCTACAGTGGCAGAACTCATTTTGTTTTCCAGGTAAATACTGGAGTTCTGGCTTAGTCTTGCCAATACTTTCCATGTGCCTGTTTGAGTGACACCTTTCATCACATTTTCATTATCGAATTTATTGAATCTGTCTAAAGCAATAGTAAAGTCGAAGTTTTGGATGCCAGTTCTGTTCAATTCTGCTGCTGTGTGCTATAACTGTTGCAGTGTCTTTTCTTTTGTGACCTTGCTTTCCTGAAATTAGGAAGCCTTGAGAACAACTGGCAGTTGCAAAAGTGCCATTTTTGTTTCTTGATGCAAATCTGAATGTCATTGCTAAGGGAGTCTCTAGGAGCAGCTGGAACTCCAACTGCTGTAAATCTAAAATACAATTTTTGCTGTATCTCCTGGTATTTTTTCTTTTTATGCATTAGTAACAAAACCAAAAATGTTAGTAGAAAACCATTAGTATAATTTTACTTTTGTCCAGGTACGATCTCAGGATAAAATAGTTGACCATGCTTAGACGAGTGAAAAATGTCACCTACAAAAAACCCCTTGCAGCCTGTGCTGTCTTGCTAGTATTTCTGGTTGCCCAATTTAACTGATACTACGTTGTTATTCTTTGTATTAGACATTTATTGCCATTTCAGCTTCTTCTTTGTGTATTTAGGACAATTGCTATTGTTTCTTATTCCTAAAAGGAGAAAAAATTAATTGGTCATTATTTGAAGGAAATCAATATCTTTTTTCCCTTTTCTGGGTTGGCAGTAGATTCTTTGCTCTAGCTTTCAAAAATGTGGGGTTTTTTGAAAATTTTCTTATTGTTTTACCTTTTTTTTTGTATTTTTATCAGAACTAATTATCTCAAATGGCTTATTGTTATGTTGGATGGGCAATAAAAGCAAGAGACTGTGATTCTATGATATTTGGTGTGAAATGCTTACTGAAAAGGGCATTTGTCCTGACATCTTACTGGTTTTTGTTATGAAAATACTTCAGGAGCTGTATGTCAGAAAAGGGATATGGAGATGCTGAGACTGACAAATAGTGGATGCCTAAGGAAGAGACTTTCAGCAAGGCACCAGCAATTAATCCTTCAGAGATGTCTGTCTCTTGAGTGATTTGTTCTCCTAGTTTATCTGGGTAGTCAAAAAATGCAGTGGCCGATTTGTGCTAGTTAGAGAAAGCTTCTTCTCAAGAAGAAGTTTATTTTAAATAGTGGGGTTTTTGCTAATGGATATTCATTGGCAATTATAGTCACATCATTTATTTTTTCCCGATTCTGGTTGTTTTTTGTAATTTTTTGCTGCCAGAGTAGTATTCTGTTGCTGCACAATTTCATACAACCTTCTTTTTGATTTAGATGACAATCACAATTTCCTTACAATGGCAGAATGTCAGTACATCATCAAACACGAACTTGATAATTTGAGAGCTAAAAATGAAAAAATGATCCCTGGATATCCTCAGGCCAAGCTGTACCCAGGAAAATCAATTGGTAAGCAATGTAGTTTGTTGCCTGTAACTCACTGTGTTGATGTAGGATAGTGTTCCTTGTGACAAAAAAAATTAATTTTCCTATAATGAATGTCTATGAATTAGTGTTAACTGGTAATTAAAAAATGCTTTTAGTATCTTTCCAATTATTAATACAACAAAGGCTTTCCTCACAAAGCTACAAATGGGATTTCAGTTCTGATCTGTATCACTTTTTGTTATTGAAGGTGCAACTGATTATACTGAAAACCTATGGAATAGTTAATAGATGTAAAAAGGTTGTTGTTTCTCTTCCAGTGGACAGCACAGCCTTTGTAGGAATAATTATAACTGCTCTCTTTTATGAATAATTTTGTAACTAACATGCAGACAATTTATTTTTTTTAAATTTAAGTCTTAGATCTATTTCAAAGGAACTTTAGGCTAGCTAAGTACATAGTGTAACCTGTATGCTTATGTCAACTTCATTGTCCTTTGAAGGAGTGCTAGGTACATTGTTTTGGTTTTTTTGTTCTTCTAGTGAGAAGATTATTGACCACTGGTATCCTAGTTCAGATTTTCCCACTGCATGATAGAGAAGAGTTGAAAAAGCTCCGTCACAGCTGGTATGGCCGAGTGAGGGTTGGCTACCAACCTTTAGGTATGTGAACACTTACTCCACTATAAATAAAGTGCAGGGTTTCTTCTGCAGAAGTTTTCAGTTTGTGTGAGAAGACCAAAGGTCTAAATTCTACTCCAGCATTTAGCTTCTGTAAAAGTGAAATCCTGTATGGAAGGTAAGTATGGTACTAAGAAGTCTGTTCTTTCACTAAGAGTGTACCTTTTTACATCCCAAATTACCCACTGCAGTTCACCTCCTCAAACGGTACCTTTCTGCCCAAGTTGCTTTGTTGGCCTTTGTGAATCAAATTCCCTTTTTTTTACCCACTTTTGTTCTTACTGATCTTGGAATCAACAGAGTGGCTCAGGCTCTGGTTAAAAAAAGCACCTGCTTTTCCAGACTTGTTGATGTGCACAGTCGAGGTCTGTTCACTGAATTCTCTTTTGATTCTAAAATGGCTGTAGGATAATCTTTTGCTATAATGGCTCTCAATACAAATGTTCTGGAGTGAAGCACTGGATGTTTCTTGATTTTCTTTCTCATAGCTTCAGGATTTCTGTACATAGGCCTTTGGTTGTAGTTTTCAAGTTGGAGCTGGGGGGCAGTTTGAAGGTGCAGCATCTGCACCATGGCTGTCTAATGCAGTCTTGAAATCAGACCATTGCTCTTTTACCAGTTGGACAAGTTTTTCCTCTTTTAGTGTTTCCTGTGTGACCTCCTGAAATGGTTCTAGACTTGCACAATTGGTGGCTCCAGAGTCTGTGGATTCAGCGTCTGTGAGCTTCCATGTAACAGAAGTCTGCAATCACAAATTCTCCCTACCCCTCAGTGAAGCAGTAATGGTCCAAGCCAAGACAGTTTTGTCAAACTGGCTCTTGACAAGCTTCTAAATGTCTGGAATTCCCAAAGCTATTTTGAGTTGTAGACATGTCAAAAGTGTGTTTACAACAGTTTATTTTGAATTCATTGTCTGTATGTTGCGTGCCAGCATCACTTGCGTATATTTTAGACACTGAATAATCTTAAAATGAAAATAATTTTTAGTCTGGCGATGTGGAAAGTTAAGTTCTAAACTCTAAGCCCATGAACTTTACTTAAAAATAAGGAAGTAAGCATTTGGGAGTTCGCCTGATTATAAATCTCTGGGTCTTGCAGTTGCTTGAGATTCTTTCCTGAGCTGCAGGATGTTAAAGGTCTGGCTTGATAATGCCTGCCTCCAGAGTATTGTCTTAGGAGTCTTATTGTGTGCTTGTCTTTTGTTTATGAGAGAGCATTTTTTTTGACTGACATTGAATACATAAAAAAATTTCAAAGTAAATCCCAGAAACCTGTTACGTATATACTAATTCAAGAATGTCTTTCATGTTGCGTGCTTCGAGTGTGAAATGACGCTAATGACCTACACTTGAATGTATTTGTTAATTAATTTGTGATTGAGAGGGATGCTGGAGTTCTGATTCTTCTGTCTGTTTACCTTTCCTTCCTGATTTCAGAGACTTACCTGATGGGCAGCTGTGCACTTCTGCTGTAGTGTTTTGTAAACCATGAGCCATAAGAATATTCTGGTATTGCACATGGGGTTTTGATGTGTTAGTCTGTTACAGAGAGTGTCAATTCAGAGGTTGTGATTCTATGTTTTGTTAAGCTGATGAATATATAGCAGTGGCATACAAGCAGTGCTTTCAAGCAGGCAAAGATGAAACAGATTTTGGCATTCAAAACTCTGCTAGGCATTTCTATATCTTCTGTGGTGCTATTTCTAGATTATGTTGAAAAATACTCCTGTATTTTTTGTTATTAGTAAGATAAGTGAGATCTTGTCTTCTTGGAAGTAATATATCTGTCATGAAATACATCCATTGCTAGTGCACTTTTCAAGTCTCTAACACCTGAGCAGACAAACTTAGTGAGTATCGCAAATGTGTATTTCTTCTATCAGTTGTCTGCTGAAGTGAATATCTCAACCTGGGTGTGATGACATGTTTAAGATTAAAGACTTCAATATACCTTCCATCTGTTCCTTTAGTTCCTTGGGGGTTGTCAAAGCACAGCTAGTCCTTTTTGGCTCTGAGCAGGCCGAAACAGAGTTGTTTCACAGGAGTACCTATGCCAGTGAGAATCTTCAGAAATTAGGTGTCACTTGCTGTTAAAGTTTGGTTTGTTCTACATCAAATGCCATCAATGCTATCCTAGCCATTCATTGATCAGTTCTGTTACCAAGATGATTCTGTTTTCAGTTTGGTTGGGGTTTTCCCTTTTTTTTTGTCCTTCCTCTGGATATCTGATGTTAATATAGTAACTATTGAGATATTTGACTTCTTAACTCTCTGAATGGTATGTTTATGTGTGTGTATATGTATGCAATATAAAAAGAAAATAATTAAGATAACCATCTGAGTTTTTGGAATAAGGGAGAAGGAGAAAAAAACCCCAATAATATTCATTGTGTTATTTAGAAAAAAAAAATTCTGGCCAATGGAAAGTTCCTGTAAAGTCAAGTTTGTTATTGTACTGACATCTATGTTAAGTGTAGTCTTAATTGATTCATTTCTCTCTGCAGATGACATACGCTGCTACTTTGGCGAAACCATTGCTCTCTACTTTGGCTTCTTAGAATACTTCACATTTGCTTTGATTCCAATGGCTGTCATTGGGATTCCTTATTATGTGTTTGCATGGGAAGACTATGACAAATATGTGATGTTTGCCACATTCAATCTACTCTGGTCCACTGTGATACTGGAAGTTTGGAAGCGGATTTGCGCCATCCTGACCTACCGTTGGGGGACGCTGTTGATGAAGCGACAGTTTGAAGAACCAAGACCAGGCTTCCATGGTGTCCTGGGTATCAATCCTGTCACTGGGAGGGAGGAACCAGTGTACTCAAGTTTTAAGAGACAGTTACGGATTTATCTGGTGTCCTTACCATTTGTGTGCCTTTGCCTCTACTTCTCGCTGTATGTGATGATGATTTACTTTGACTTGGAACAGTGGGCTCTGGATTATCACAAAGAGAACGAGTCTAACTTCAGCAGCTTGATGCTGTATGTGCCCAGTATCATATATGCTGTTGTGATTGAAATTATGAACCGTATCTATCGGTATGCTGCTGAGTTCTTAACATCGTGGGGTAAGAAAGTTGTTTATTCTTCATCCTTCAAGTTAGAATCCCAGATGCTTAGACTTTATTTCTTTGTAGAATACATTACTGTGAGCTCCTGTTTAACAGAATGCTTAAGAAATCTCCTGAAGTAGTTTTTTGCTGTGGGGTAAAAGAGAGAACCATTTTCAGTTCTTATATTTCGAGTGTTCTGAGATTGCAGTTTCATATTTGGTTTAATTTGTTCTGAGTCTGACATGCCATCAGAAGGGGTGATCCTGCCTTCTTCCTCAGCTGCTTTCTCCCTTTGGTGCAGAAGTCCCCCTTCCCTGAATTAGGTCTTTGTTTCGCTGTACCAGCCGTAGTGGTGACAAAAGGGACGAGGTGAGACATGAGGAAGGAGCTCAGAGGTGGATGGGTGGCAGGAAGGACTGCTCTGGCAAGTTGTACCCAAAACCTGGGTGTGCTGAGTGTGTCTTAATCTACTCATACATCTGTGCAGAGGGCAGAGGCACTGAGCTAATGGAACCTAATCTAAAACCACCAACTAAATGTCATACGAGAGTGTTTATGTATGTTACTTACGTAACAAAGACTGAGATTTCATGTCTCTATCAAAATATATTACTCTGGGCACTTTCAGAAGAGGAGGAATCTTATAACAGATTGCCTTTTTTTTTCCCCTTGTATGTGTGGCTTATTTAACAGATTGGGCCTTGTGTTTTGTAACCTAACATAAGGACAGTGGAATGCTAGTGTTTATTTTGAATTTTAGCACTTCTACAGACATGTGCAGTCACTTTCAGACAAAGTTAATAGATGAAGCTAATGGAGAGTTAACTGCTTTGTGTAGCTCCATATGGCATTAATTTGCAGGACAGAATCCAGATTACTAAAGCCAGAGACCCAGAAAATTAACAGAAGAAAGATAAAGCAAAAGGGAGATTGATGCATAAGACAGAATAAAAAGAGGTGTTGAAGTGGGGCTTGGTTATGCATGCCAAATTGATTTGCTCAGCAAATTCAGCCTGACAGCCACTAAAGTAAAAGCGAGCAATTTCTTGATTTGTTTAGGGCTGTTCAAGGGTTTTATTTAAATTATGACTTATAAATTCATATCTAGGGTTCAGTTGATGGTTTTGTTTCATTGTTTTTACTACACTGCAGGAAAAAGCTTTTCTGTAAAATACCCAGTTATGTTGATCGGATAGACTAAAATGTCTTTTAAAAGGCAACTCAAGGTTTTTTTTAAACCAGCTACTTTTGGTTTTAGGCTGGTGTTTCATATTCAGCAGAGACAGTATTTATGTAATTTGCTACACTGACAGCTTGTGCCTTTTCTGTCCAATATGTTTATGCTGCCATGCTTTGAATAGGCTGAAAAGCTCATCTGACTGTCCTACCTTCCTTCCCACCTGGCGTATTTTTAGATAGTATCTGACTTACACAGCTAAACTGACAAAGCATGGGAAACAATCTGGAGTATTTTAAGCACACCTCTTGCACCCATTTATCATGCAATCTGATCATTTAGTGAAAGCTGAAAGTAAAAATTGCATTTAGTCACTTGAGTGCGGTTTCCACATGTCAGAACCCACTTCACACCCCTGTCAGAGTAGAGCTCTGCTGGTTTGTGCCGAGCAAGGTCCGTAGGTGCCGGGTGTCTCCTTTCAGCCTTGTTGACACAGCTCATGCTAGTGTGCTGCCTTCTCACTTACTGCTTAGCCAGGCCTTTAAAGGTACAATCTGACAAAATAGCAGAAAGCAGTTGGAATCTCCCTTGCACTTTCTTCTTCTCCCTGCTGGTAAAAAGCCCTCCTGAAACATCAGCTTTGACAGTTTATCTTGAATGAACTGGAAATCTTAATTTAGAATGAGTAATGCATCTATTGAACTTCACATACTCTGATCTTGCTTTAGAGCATAGAGTCTGATCTAAATTCCTTGGAGACGGATGGGAGTATTTCTTTGAGCATTTACTGGTTTTGAATTAAATTTGGTATTGTTATTTTTTGTAATATATTCCCATTAGTCTTGTATTAGTTTTCAGCCAAAGAACAATCAATAGCTAGAAACATTTTGTTAGGTGTTAAGAATGATGGATGTTTTTTCTGTCTTTGCAGTAGAAAAAATACTGGAGTTGTAGACAAAAACATGTATGATAATATTGTACATCAGATAAACTTCATAGATTAAGTGAGGTACTGGTAGAGTATAAATTCTTTTTTGCATAACCTGTTGAAGGAGCATAAACTATTAGATAAGTAATTTTTAGGTGGAGGATAAGTCTGTTTACTCTTTGTATAACAATATCTAGTTATATGATAAGAGCTTCTGTTTACTAATCAATAATTTTGTTGGTATTTTAGAAAATCACAGGCTGGAATCTTCGTATCAGAATCATTTAATTCTGAAGGTTTTAGTGGTAAGTATGTAGTATAAGCAGCTTTTAAGATTATTTAAAAAGACAACTTGTCATGTGTTTTATTAGTGCTTTCCTAGCATTACCTCATTGACCTACAGTTTTGTTCAAGGCCAAATACTAGCACAAATACCAGAGTAAAAAAGACTTCTATTGTGGTGGCAGTAACTGCTAGACTATTTTAGATGCGTCTTTTTATAGTGGAAAGTTGGCTTTTTATTTGTATTGATTGTTCTTTCATTAGGATTCTCTATATATATGTTTTCCTATTAATTGCTGTGGTCCTGACTTCAACAGGGAAATATTCCGTTTAGTTTTTGGAAGATTTTATGGTTAACTATATTTTAAAAAGTTCATGTATTAACTTTTATGTACTATCATTCAGACAACCGGTCAGAGGAGGGTGGAAATATCTGCAAGTCTGTTCCTGTGCAGTTTATAGTATATACTGATCTATTTACTTTGTGTCTCCAAACAACTAACTTTTGTGTGTATGTGTTTGGTTGCTCTTTTAGGTGTGTCTTTAGATGTGACACTGATTCTAAGGAATTGTACTGTAAATCTTAAATTTGCATATAAGATACTCAGTAAAAACAGTTGCCGAGATTGATTTAATTAATCTTCTTTCCTTTTTGAAAAGATTGTTTAAGTCTCTTCAAGAGTTCCTTTTTTATTTCCTTCATTGTGGTGGGTTTTTTGTGTGTGGTTTTCTTTGGGGTTTTTTTGTTGACTTTTTTGTTAAATCTGTTTTTTCTGACCTAAATTCTAAACATGGTAAAGAAAATTTTAATGAGCAGTTTCCATCTGCATGGAAACCGTTTAGTCAAGATATCCGTTAAGTTAGATGATATTCTGCATCTGAACTTTTGCTTGAGCACTGAAACCAAATATTTTTATTTGCAGTTCAACTTCTTAAATTGTTTTGCATCTCTCTTCTACATTGCCTTTGTGCTGTTTGATATGAAGCTTTTGAGGCAGGTGAGTTCCAAGAACATCTTAAGAATTTTGATGAATCTAGGAAAATGAAGGATTGATTGAAACAGGACTTTAGTATTTAATTATTATTCTAAAACATTAGCTTGACAATTAATATATGTCACATATATTTTCTTAGAAATCCATCTTCTGTATTTAAGTTCCTCTAGCACTGTTGCAGAATCATAACAGAGCAGAGCAGTTCTTCCCCTCTGTATAAGTGAGGAACTGTTTTCAAATAAATTGATTATTCCCTTATGCAGATGGGACTGGGAAATTTTCATTTCCTTTTTATTTCCTTTTATGTTAGAAACTTATCTCTGTAGTATTCTTAATGAGAGACTCTTGAAGATGGGAGCATGATTAAGTTTATGACTACAGTGAGGATCTGTGAATAAACAAAGGCAAAAATAATTTGTAGTTAGTATTTTAAATGATCTTTCTGTTGTGAATATCTTTCATACACTCAAATGCACGAAAAATGGGTGTAAGGAAAATATTTTTGCTCCAAATGCAATGAGCAGTACAACAAGAACTTCAGCTCAAGATCTCTGTTCCTCTGAAGTGATCTCTAGCAAAACACTTGACTTATCTATACCAGACATGACATTTGTGACATTTCATCTACCTTCAGGTAAAAGCAAGAAAAAAAAAAGAGAGAAAAAAAAAGATTGTTTAACTCTGTGATTGTGATCTGTGATCGCATATGTTAAGTGTTACCTTTCATTGTACTTGGTGCACTGTCTCCAGGATACATCCAGATCCACAAAATATTTAGTCTTCTAACTCCTACTTTGTCCTTTTCAGTGTATACCTAAGAATGGGAACTAGAGCATCTATACTTTTCATATGCTATTGCTAGGTTTGTTAGGCTAGCCTTTTTTTGTCACAGTATACTAACTCACAGTGTTACTAGAACACACAAAATTGCAAATGATCATACCTTTATCACAGTTCTATTTATTTTTATTCCTTTTTTAAACCTAAGAGCTTGGCCACTTTGCTGATAACTTCGCAGATCCTCAATCAGTTTGCAGAATCCTTGCTTCCTTACTGGCTCCAAAAGAGACATAACAAGA
Organism: Cephalopterus ornatus; assembly: GCA_013396775.1. Lineage (NCBI taxonomy): Eukaryota > Metazoa > Chordata > Aves > Passeriformes > Cotingidae > Cephalopterus > Cephalopterus ornatus. The sequence continues at coordinate 931,320 of VZRE01005948.1, read as the reverse complement.
GGATGAAGCAGCGCATGTGTTCTCAGAAAACTGATAGAGACCTGTCATTAACTGAACAAGTCAACATGGAGAAAGAAATGGGAACCTATTTGGTATGTTCTATCACTGTAAAAGAGTTAAAAGTTTTCTGGGTTGTAGTTGCCAGAGACATCAGCCAGGGCAAATGAAAATATTTCTGGCTGTCTGGCCTGACAGCTTATTTCCAGCTTCATCAGTTTTGCTCATGATATTGTTTATGCAGCTACATGGTGCTCTGTATCAAGAAATGGATACAGTGCAGGATCCCTGTTACACCAGAATGAAGGGGAAAGAATGAACAGCTGTATCTGGAGCTGCCTAATCCCATATCAGTGGAAAGAAGTGTTTGTGTAATATACCCTTAATCTTCAAGGGTAACCTGAAGGCTACCAGGATGAGTAGCCTGGCATAGGAAAGAGAGAGGCTGTTTTGGTTTGATTTTGCTGTAATACTAGTTTAAGTGGTCAGTTAAACTAAAGCCTAAGAGAGAGTGCTCATATGTGGATGGGGCCAGAAATGGAGAAAGCAGAAAAAACAAATTCTTCAAAACAATACTGCTGCTGGAACCTCTTGCTTCATGAAACCACAGCTTTTGCATTCACTGTCTTCCTGGTTCTGTTCCTGACCACCTCTTAGCCAGTATAATTTTTAATTGTATTTAGCACCCTTCTTGCAATTCACTATTTGCAGTTCTAAGGGAATTGACAAAGTAGACATCAGTGTGTATGTTAAGGCCTTAAAGACTGGCTGATAGCTTTCTTGATCAGGTGCTGCAAGCATAGTCACAAGAGTCTTAATACTGTGTGATTTATGATTCTACAGAATAAGAATTACATGTAGATAGTGTATCTTTCATGTAAAAGGTAGAGATCAGCAGTTTGAAATCTGATATTAAAACCATATGACATTTCTCTCTTCTTGCATGAAGTGCCATGAAATGGGAAGAGAAGAAAGAGATAGCACCTTTACAATTGAAAAACTGTACAAATGTTAATACTTGCTTTCCTGTATGAAGACCGGTATTTCCCACGTTTTATAGGGAAGGAGATAGATTTAGACAGCATGTCTGTCTTGCATTGGGGAACACAGCAGATATCCCTGAGTTGTGTCTGAACTGATCAGCGTAGTCCAGCACTGCACCTGCACAGCTCCAAAAACTGTATGTCAGCATCAGGCCTTGGTGTGCCTGAGCAGATGAGCTCTGCCTCTTAGACCTGAGCTGACTTCTATTCTCAGCTGTCACATACAAAGCCAGTGTGGTGTCTTTGAGTCGCATTGCCCAGTGCTTCTTGTGCAGAGCTGGATCAAATGAATCTGCACCTGTTGTGCCGTTGTGCCCTGAATAGTTTTCTGCAGGGACCCCAGAGGTCAGTTGTAGAGTTAGGACTTTGCCTTAGACATGTCCACTGCTAGCCTCAGTTTCAGTTCAAGGTACTGTGTACTCAAGGCCTTAATTTGATTTTCGATATAAATATTGTGATTGTGCTATGCTTGTGAACACATGATATTAGACCACTAATTTGTTTGCAAGCAGTGAGCTGTCAGCAGGCAAGAATATTTTTAAAATTAAAACTGTCACAAGGGGGAAGCATTTGACTGTGTTTAGTAACTGAGGAGTTTATCAGGAGTCTTCACAGAATTCCGTGTTTCAAGCTGTTGTCTTTTGCTTTCCTTCCTTTACATGCTCTTCGACATTTAATTCTCTATTTTCTTTGTCCTTGTTCTCTCTCACTTTTCAAATCACCAGGCCTTAACTCTATTTAAGATGTGAAAACATGCTGCAATAATTTTTAAAATTTTTTTTATAATTTCTGCTTCTCTAGTTTGTTTTCTCCCTGAATTTTTGTTGGTTTTGTTTTCTTGATGCTGTAGTTCATGTGCTGATCTCATGGCTGACAATGGCACAGTTAGAAATTTCTTGAACATCCTATCAGACTCCCTGTTTTCTAACACAATGTTTCATAAATAAATACTTATTTTCTCTTCATACTCTGCTGTTCTAAAACTCAGCCAGGAAATGAGAAGAAAGGTGTGAGGAAGCAGTGGGAATACTGTGCAGTTACCAGAAGGAAGGGCACAAAGGGAAACAATGCTCTCTGACTGCAACAGTTGTCTGAGAAGGGGAACAGATAATGTGGCTGCCACTCCAGTGAGGGATCCTGCACAAATGTCCCTAAGAAAGACCGTAATAAAATTCAGAGTTTGTACTAAATGTTTTTGAGGAAAAATCTGAAATGGCTTTAGAAGTCAGGTAGCTCTTCATGATTTGGCCTGCAGATCGGTTTGTCAGACTCAGCTGAACTGTGCAACTCAAAAGTGAGCTCAAATGAAAATGCAACTAATGAGCACCTTGTGCTGATTTCTGAGCTTGCAGGCTTCTACTACCTATCTCTGTGTGCTAAGGAAAAAAGCAAGAGATGCTGGAAAAGGGTAGTCAGCTTAACAGCTGTAATGGACAAAAAATATTAGAGAACCATGTGTCTGAGCCAAAACCAATTTTATGTGGTTCCTGTAATAATCTCAGTTACTGTCAAGTTTTCATGATTTAAATTTTGAGAGATAGAACAATATGTGGGTCTGTGTAAATAGAAGATAGCTAGATCCCAGTTTAACTTGTTTGTGGTAGTTCACCATCCCTTGTTCAGTGAATGCTTTTTCTTTAAAAACGGTTGTTTCGGTTCTTTAGTAAATAATTTCTGCAATAATAGAAAGCTGTTATTAATACTACAAAACCAATATGCAAATATATGATAAACTTCCATGTGAATACTTAGTAAGCATGTAAGTACCCACATTCTTGGTTTAAATATCAGGTGATAGACATGTTGTGGATTTGTTAAAATAGGTTTTGTTTGTTTGCACTAATTGTTCCTTTCAGATGTCAGTGCTGCATTGTGCCATTTCAGCCTTCAAGTGGGCCACTAACTCTGACATACCCATTTTGAAATAAATAAGCAGAAGTACGAGAAAAGAGTTGCCTATCTACCAAACCAACCTTTCTGTTAGGTCTTCTACGGACAGTCTGAAATACTAGAACTTCTATTGCCACAATGCTCTTAGGAGAATATTCTGACAGTTTAAATGCATGGTGCTGTTTCCCTACTCCCACTGTTCCTCCTGTTACTGCTTCACTGAGATAGTCAGGAACTTGAATAGGATGAGTGTGTTCATACTTCATGTTATAAGGATAAGAAGTGCGACTTCCAGAAAATGCATTAGGTAAAAGGAAAAACCTTGGCCTCCCCTTATAAGAAGTTTTGAGTAATTGAGTAATTCGAAATTAACTAGATGGGAGATTTTTAATTGTCGTTGTTTTCTATCAGCAGTCATTCCCAAAAAACTGATTCGGGATGAGGAAATGTGTTGACAACTGTATTGTTATTTCTGTGTTTCTTCATGTGTTTTTTGTAGGTTACAGTAGTTCTTTTGCTCTATTTTTCAGGGTACTTTTGATGATTACCTGGAGTTGTTCTTACAGTTTGGCTATGTGAGTCTTTTCTCATGTGTTTATCCACTGGCAGCTGTCTTTGCAGTGTTAAACAACATCACAGAGATCTACTCTGATGCCTTAAAGATGTGCAGAGTTTACAAGCGTCCATTTGCAGAACCCACAGCAAATATTGGTGTTTGGCAGGTAATTTTTGTGTCTTTTTTTCTGTTCATTTGTTTTAAAAGAGGTTTCAACAAAACTATTTAAACCATGTGTTTGGCCCAGGAGCCACTTCAAAGTTCAGTAGGTGCTTTGTTTTCTTCAATGCCTTAGAATATTATCTATCCCACTATACATCCAAGTGATTTTTTTGCTGTGGTTTTTGACCACGTGTGTTTCAGTTGCTTTTGAAAAGAAAACAAATCTTTCTTTTAGTTCTTGTATATGTATTGTACTCCTGTTGCAACTGCAACAAAGCAAAGCTTCCAGATACTGCCTGGTGCTCTTTATAGCCCGCATATTTTAGAAATGGTAACATCTGATTTAATCTCAGAAGCATGGAGCTCAGCAAGGGTTTCAAAAAAAATGGAAGAATAGATAAGCCATGTGCTTGGCTTGTGATCACTGGTACTCAAGCTGACTAATTTTAAAATAATCTGGATCTCTGAGCAGGAGCTGGAACTTTCTGCACAGGCGGAACACTGTGGTCTATCCAAACAATTTCATGCTAGTACTACTGGGTTAAGGATTTTCTGTCCTCAGTTGTTTGCCTATGCAATCATGCTAGCACCAGCTATTTTGGAGCTTGTTGAGTGTGTTGCATCAGTGAACTATCCCAACCAGAGGTTTTTCTAGAAAGAAAGGAGGCGACGGAGTTTCATCCAGAGACTCCAGCATTTTCTAATAGCAGTGGCTCGATAAGGAAGTGTGAAGTCTGTTGGGGGAACTTTCTAGGGGATGGTCCATATTCTAGTTTTATTTAACAGGTTTTCTAGTGATATGTAATGGAGACAAAGGGCACAATTAACTAATCAATTATTTAATTTGGAGGGGTTGTAAATATTGTCAAATGAAGCAAATGAGAGATGAGAAATGAAGTAATGAAACCTCAAGTGAAACATACCGTAAAAACATGCAAACCAAGGATCCTGAGCAATGTTCACTAGACACAGAGATATTAATGAAGTGGACTTATACGAGGAGTCTTTTAATAATATGTCATTAAAATGTGTGAATTATAATCTGATTGCATTTTACCATGGGATGTATTTTCTCCAAATCTATTCTGCTGACATCTTGATGGCATAGCTGCATTGACCAGTGGTGTGAGCACCAGAAAAATCAGGCTGTGATCATAAGTCACAAGCATAGCTGCAGATATATTAATAGCATTTGGTTTGGCTAGCATAGTTTGTTTTAGTCAAGGAATATGCTGAAAAATTATAACACTACTGGTACAGCCTTTTTTTTTTATGGTGTCATTTTTTTAACTAATAGTAGAAATGAATTTGCCTTGTGAATTAAAAATAATAACTAAATTTTCAAATTGTCTCTTTCATGTGGGAAATTAGAGTATTTGCTGAAAGATTTCTGTTAAAGGAATACTGGAATTATTTTACCAGGTGAGCTGAGTCACCAGCTTGTTTTCAAGGAGAAAGCTACTTCTGCTAATTTATTGTGACAGTTGCTACAATTCAATGTCAGTCTTTCTCCTTCCAGACAGGACCTTGGAATAAGTAACCATTATATTGCAAATGTAATTGTTAAGCTGTATTAATATTTTCAGACATTTTGTGGGAGCTCTGTAGGCAAGAGCTTCTTAGACTTGTGCTATTGCATGTGTTTAAATGTAAATCTTCCAATAAATTTCAGCTTGTGCAACTGGTTGTGATTTAGAAAAGTCATTCTAAACCATCCATACTTTTTCCCTTTACTTAGCATTCAGATAAAACCTCCAAAACCAGTGTTAAGAATATGAGTTCCTCTATTAACTTTGCAATTTTTCCTTAATCCTGAAATAAATTTGTTCAGGAGTACAACTGTAGGTGAGTGCATACTCTTTTGTGTGTTCAGGTTACAACCTTGTTGTGGTTTTGCCTTTGCCTGTCAAGCTGAAGAAGTCTGGACCGCTTGCCAAACAAGTCGTATGCCATAGAATTCAAAAGATGAAGGAAAATAAAAATTTAAGCTAATGGGTCTTCTGAGGCTTTAGTGGAAATAGAGGTATTGTCCAGAGCACTTTGGGGACTGGTAAATTAGAGGTAATGGTCATAACTATAAATATATTTGTGTTTTATTTCAGTTGGCTTTTGAAACTATGAGTGTAATATCAGTTGTTACTAATTGTATGCTGATTGGAATGTCTCCACAAGTGGATGCCCTTTTCCCAGACTCAAAAATGGACCTTGTTCTGACTGTGGCATTCGTAGAGGTAAGCGTGCCTTCAAATAATGCATGTTTTAGCAAATAACACAAACACCAGTGAAAATGACAACAGGAAGTAGACTTTCCCTTGCACCTTATATTAAAAGGAAATGAAGATTTCCCTGTCAGTGAAGATTTTCCAAGTCTTGTTTTTTGATTTCTTTCTTTTCCATGTTTTCATGTACTGTGAATGCTGTTGCCATACTTTCCCATGCATTCCCAAGATACTGTGTGTTTGTGGCTTCGTATATTTCAGGTATTTACCAGTGCTATTTCAGGAAGCAAAATAATCAAATTTTTGTGAACTGGTTATTTCTCTGCTTGGTTTGTGACCCCAGCATATCTTAAAAAGACTTTGTACATAATCTTTATGGATGTATCCTCTAAGGCTTATGTGAAACAACTGCATATGATGGCTGTAAATATTGATAGTTGTAAGAGCATTTGGGTTTAATCTTTTCCTAATTCTGTGTAGTAAGCATTTGAGTGTCATTCTTTTTCCAACACGGGGGGATGTCTGTGGACATTGTATATAATAACTGAGATTGCAGGACTTTGCCCTTACATATCTTCCCTTCAGGGTTTTCTTGTGTAGCATTGACTTGACTTTCATCTTTATGCTATTTTAGCCTTTAGGAACTGGATTAGTTTCCTTGTGGCAAAAGGTCTGGCTTGCGTATGCGTAGTTATTAAAGTGCATCGCCTTACCGAGGTGCATCAGGAGCACATATTCCTTTGTTGTTCTTTTCACAGGTGTTAAACGTTATGCAATGAATTATGGGCTTGCTTTGAATTTTATTTTCCAAGCCTTAAGGTTTGCAGAGTTAACTCCAAGTATGAATCATAGTTTGCTGAAGTTAGCGTCTACAGGCAGCCCGATGTGCTCTTCAATTATGCACGTGTGAACATTTACATTAATCTTAGTGAGGTATTGTAATATGAAACTAATTTGGTAAATTAATTGTAATTGTATAGTTCATTACTGGACAATGTATCTGGAGAGATCATATTATGAAAACTGTATGACTTAACTGTAAGCAGGATGGATTTATGGCAGCTTAAAGAGATGGAGCTGGTTTTGCCTTTGCTTGCTGTATATTCCCCTCTTATGTGTTTGAATGTGAAGCTGGCTCTGGCTGTGTGATCTCTGGGCTGACCTCTGTTTCCTGGTAGGCCACAGGAGAATATCTGCGTTTTTCTCTCGAAATTTAAATTGTGCTTATATGCAGCCCTTTAAGGGACAGAAATTGGGGCATGATAATTAGGTAGCTCTTGGAATTACTTTTTAACGTTGTATCTCAAATCAGCCATAAACGTTGTGGAAAGGGAGATTCAGAAAAAAAAGGGAAGAAAATTTGGAGAGAAAAGGTAAATTAGCACTGAGGGGAAGAGAGGGGAAAAGTGTTGTCTTATACAGAGAAGCAATCTATAATTAACACCGTATGAAGGGACTGTTGGTGCCTAATGCTGTATGAGCCACAGGAGAGGAAAGGTAACCATTTGGTTAAAGAAAAGTTTTCTCTTCTTCTTAATTAAAAAAACCCACCAAAACCAACACCAACAAAGAAGGCCATAATGCACTGGTCAGAAAAGGTCTATTTAAAAAATAGTTCTAATCAGAAGTATCCAGTATGCTTGATAATGCTAGTATGCTAGTCTGAGGGGGCTTTTTATGGCTGTTTTTCTCTTATTACAAACTATTTATTGTCTGAGAAAACACAAAGATACAAAGCCAACATATGAGTCTTACAGTATGTTTCTGCAGCATAACAGGCCATGTGATTTTTTTTTTTTGAACGTTGTTTGTTATAATCAGTCCCAAAACTATTCAATGTGAAATGTAAGACTTTTTCAGTCTCCATAAGGACACTCCTTTAGTACCTTTTAAACAATATTTACCAACTTCATGGGTGTGGGGTTTCTGGTTGTTGTTTGGTTGGATGGTTTGGTTTGTTTGTTTTAATATCTAAAGAGATAGAGACTAGCTCAGGTTCTACAATCTTGCAAAAAGTTTTGTAACACAAATTATGAACTTTCTGGAGTCCAGAAGTGTTCTCCTAAGTGAAACACATTTTATACAGAAATTTTATTTTAAAAACTATATGAAAATGAACACAGCAAACGTGAGTTTTACTTCTGTTGAAGATGTTCTCAGTTGTGTTGACAGTTAAACTTACCCTCAGTTACAGAAATATTTTCTTTATCAGACTTTCTTTTGTACATATTTCAGGTTAAAACACAGATTACTGAATGTTGAAAGAAGGGAGTGGTACTAGATGCTGTGGGACTATGAGCAGCAGTAGTAAAGATTTATGGCAGCTTAAAGAGATGAGGCTGTCTTTGCTTTTGCTTCCTGTATATTTATTCCCATCTTATCTGTTACACTGGGACTTTCTTTTATCTGGTGCGTAATGACCCCGATTAGGGAATTGATCTGGGAGAAGCTGTCTGACCCAGTTCACTAGGGAGCAGGGAAGAAGCAACTATGTGTCAAGACACGCAGTAGTGCTGTGGTAGGTTTGTGCTGAATTAATTTGTGGGACCTCTGCACCACTGAGCCTTTCTCCTTTAAGTACTGTTTAACCTTCACAAATCTTCGTTCGCGAAGCCTAGCCATGATGATGATGATGACTGTTTAACCTTCACTAAGATCTCTGAACCTATGAAAGGAGCACAAATCTCATGTATTACCAGTATTCCCATGCACCTCTACTATATTTATTGATAATTAAACTCTGCACTTCAGTAGTAAAGAAAAATTCAGGAACAGAATATATCACATTAAACCTCTAGGATAAACCTGGTACATCTAAATTACATCAGTGTCACGGTAGGAAAAAATTCAGATGTATCAGGGTGTTGGTAGGAAAGTATTTTGGATCACCTAGCAGAGATTCAGAAACATGATTCAGGGAAGTTATTTTACTTTCTAGTGTTTGCTGCAGATGAAGATGAGCATTTTATGGTGTGTTTATGCTATTTTGACAGCAGCTTGGCAGGCAGTTTGAAAATGTTAAGAAAGAAATTTCTTTGAGTTGGCTATGTGTGTTTTCTTGTGTTCTATTGATGGGGTAGCCTACTTAAATCTCAGCTGTCTAAGTATTTTAATCAGTTTTGAGTAATTGAGACTCCAGTTGAATATTCATATATCTGTTTGATGCAAAGCTAAACAGAAAAGCGCTGTCGCTGTCAAAGCCAAGCATAGGTATTAGCAATGTCCTGTTTTCTTGGTTTTTTACTTTTTTCTTTCAAAAAATGCTAGTGCTTTTTAATAATAATAATACTCTTCACGTGGAAGCACTGTATATGGCAACATTTAACACCATCCACTACTGGAGTAATGAAGAACTGTGGGTGATATTCTTGTAAGCATTCTGTACCCCAGCCCCTAGAGATTTATCCAAAATATTTTTATTTTCATTAACAACTCTAACTCTACTGCTGTCTACATTTTTGGTGGGAATATGTATTGTGTGAGTGAAATAAATGCTAATTAAAATAGCATAGAATAAAATATTAACAATTGCAAAATAATGGCAAGCATTAAAATCACATATAATAATTTTTTTATAGTATTAGACGAGTGATTCTTCTTGAACAGTTGACCTATTTTCGTCAATTCAACATCTGCTTCCATGGCAACATGATTTGAACCAGGAGCAGAATGATGAAACTACCCTATTTTACTTATGGATGGATGCTGAGTGCAGCCAGTACAGTTTTCAAACAAAAAGAAGTAAGCAAATGTCCTTTAAACAGGAAACAATAAATCCTTATTAACATAATTTTAAAATAGTTTATCCCACAGTGTGTTTAGTTATTCAGGCTTTACTGCACACACATAATTCTGGTATGTACTGCAGGTGCAAAGTAGGACATTCCGAGCACGTGTCTGTGCTCGTGTGAAACCGTTCCCAATCACTTCTGACTTCCTACACTGATTTGAACCAAAAAGAAAAAGGAAATTACTCTGAAGAAATTTGGTGGATAGTTGGGGGAGTAGGTTAAAAGAAGGTCTGACCTTAATTCTGCAGTGCTTTTTTTATTTTTCTTTGAAAACTGTTGTCAAAGAGTTTTGTTCCTGGTGACTGTTTCTTTTTAGAGTAGACTCTCATAAATTCAAAGAATGGTAATTAAATCAGTTCCAGGTCTACTGTGAAAGTCGAGTTCAAGAAATCAGTTGTATGTGCAACTCTTAGTAGTGATTTTCGTTTATAACAGTACATCAGTAGGAGTGTTTTGAAGCAGTAGCTGTAAAATACAGCTTAACATGAATGTATCCTAGTCTCCAAAAGTAACACGTGTATCCAGCACTCAAGTGTGGTAAACTAATGCAAAGCTTTTTTACAGAAGTGCGCTTAGCCTGAGTGTTCTACATCACATTGAGGCATTTGGAGATTAGCTTGGATATAATAAGTAATAATGGAGGTCTCTCTTGATAACGGTAGTATAAAATCTGAGCTTACAGACTACAGATACGATTTTGGGAAGAATGTAGTCAGCTCTGGTGTAAATGGGACCTTCATGTAAGGATATGACTGGCGTATTTGTAGTAAACGTGGCTTAAACAATTGGGCTGTGTCGATTTAATTTCATAGAGTTCTTGTAAGGATTTGAAATAGATCTTCATGAACATCATTAAAAAATCTATATTGAAAAGTCATTTCTATAAGAAGTGTGGAGTGGAATAAGGGAAGTAACTCTTGTTTTTTCTAGATCAGGAGGAGCTGACCGGCCATTTATAAAAGACTGGAAAGTGGGAATCATAGCTTGTTAATAAAAGTGACCCAAAATCAAAGTGGTTGAAAGTTGTCTGGTACATCTGCTTTTCTCTAGAGTTTCATTTTATTAAGTGTAGTTCTTCATCAAAGGCCTTATGGTGTACAACAGAAGCTAAGCTTCCGCTGAACACTCAGTTGTAATGGCCCCAACATTCAGTCAGCTCAACAGTAAGCTTGACAGTTGTTTCTGAGATGATGTGCCAAATAAACTGGGAAACACTGTTGGAGTCAAGCAGTTTGGAGTCTAGTAAGTGACAAGGCATCATCATATTTTACATTCTACATAAACTTGAAAATCAGTAAATACTGTATCCCGAGATCTTTTGAATCCACTTCCTGAGCAAGACCAATTTTAGGTGGATTGTTGCATCAAAGTTAGAGTATTTTCCTTTTTTTTAACTTTAAAAAAATCCTTGAATGTTTTGCAACAGATTTCAGTGCAATCTATTTTTTCCCAATGAAGCTGGGTAACTGTTTTTTCAAAAAACAGTACTAGTTGGCTTTTTTCCTGGCCATAATGTACAAAGCTTCGTTCTGACAGGACAGAAGTAAGGCATGGTCCTGCATGGAAGAGTGTTCCACATGTGTGGAGCAAATAGCTTTATCCTTCTAGAACTCAGGAGTTTGGGATTTAGCAGATATGCTAAATATACACTTATGCGTTGGCCAACTTTACATAGTAAAGAAACTGGGGAAAAATGCAGAAAAATAGGCTGCATCAGCATACACACATGTATAAATCCATTGACACTATTGAGTTATAAAAGTGCAAAAGTTGAAGCAAAACAGCTGTGCATAACATGCTTTTTTTGCTAAATTATTTCTGTGTTTGTGACAGGTACTAATGTAACATAGTAGCTGCAGAGTTTCACATATGGAATCAGACAGCAGTGTAGATTGGAAGGGACCTCTGGAGATTATTTGGCCTAACCTTCTGCTGAAAGCAGGACCCTAGATTACATTGTCCATGTGCTTGTCAAGATAAGCTAAGGCTTGGATATTTGCCATGAGGGAAAGTTCAGTACTTCTCTGGGCAGCCTGTTCCACTGTGTAATTATTCTCATGGCAAAGAATTGTGGTTTTTTTCTATGGCAAGAAAAAAATTTCCCTGGTGCAACTTGTGGCTCATGGCCTCTTGTCCTTTTGCTGTGCATCCTTGTGAAGAGGGTACATCTGTCTTCTTGAGAGCTACTTGTTAGGCATTGGAAGACTGTGATTAGATCTTACCCACCCTTCCATGCCTTCTCCTGTCTAAGGGTAGCAAACCCAATTTCTTCAACCTGTCTTCATATGTCAGATTCTTCAACCCTGGATGTGGCCGTCTAACAGGCCCCCTCCAGTTTTCAGTTTCTGCTTTCCAAGTTGCCAGTGCCACTTTCAGAAAAACAAGTGCTTTTCGTGTGGGTTATCCCCTTATGTCTTTCTGCTAATTACAGCATGTATTCTTTCTTTGTCTTCAATCTGTTTGCTCTTTAATCAGTGAAAGTAATTTCTGGGAGCGTTGTACAACCATTTTACCTTTCTTAGTGCTGAAATATTTTTGGCAGCAGTCTTGAGGTATCTGTCTTTCCATGTGCTAATTCTTTTCTGTGGCAAAGTGTTTTTTTCCACACTGACATGCATGCGTATATACTGGATAAGGACACTTTGTTTATAACCTGAGTATTTTGGCAGTTTTCAAGTATAAATATAAGGCAGAGTACTTACTGGTAAATATTTAATGTGTGGTTTAAATTTCTTTCCAGTAGTTACAAATATATGTGGAAAAATTTGCATATTTAGCTATAGTGAGTAGATACGAATTAGGGAGTTACGTATAAGTATCTTTTTCTGAAGTGTTTCATGGCAAGGTGCAAACCTTACTGACAGCTTTATGGTTCGTTTTTGGGAAAATACTTGTCAATTCAATTCGTCAAGTATTTCATGTCAGTGAAACAGATATCCTAGCCAAGACCTATCTATGCTTGCACTTGTGATGAAAATAGGAAAATACAGAAGGATAAAGGGAAAAATGCACTTTATGTAAATTTTGTAATTATTTGGTTCATTGATGTATACATATATAAAATAATTCTGCAGCATTACTAATTCTGAATGTTAAGAAAGGTTAATCCAAAACACTGGTGATTTCAATTAACATATTGTTTCTGTTCTAAAATAACTCTGCCTCAGCTGTGAACATTTACATAATATATATATACATATACATAAGAAATCATATCTAAAAGCCTTCCTTTAAAAATCTGTGTATGTTTTAATTTTTAATATCATACAAATTTGATTTTTATATTCTGTGCTAGACAGGTAAGTCACTGTAATTGGATTTATTCTTAGAATTGAAATTGTGAGACATTAGAATAGTTTGATACTTTAATTTCAAGCTGAAACCCTAGCAAAAATTACCAGTAGTTGTTGAATATAACACCTAATGTTGTTCGATATAACACCTAATGGAAGCTTCTAGAGCTATAAAAACTTATATAAAGACTAAGTACAAAGACTTACCAAATTTTACTACTTTTTTATTTTACTGTTTGACAGTGTTTTAAGAGTAAAAATGAACTTGAATATTCAGACATTTTGTATGCATTTTACTTTGCAAAAGATCTTGAAATTGTATGTTTAATTTGAGAATAAATTAAAGAAATATTTTAGATAAGTTATTCTTCTGAGTAGCAGGGGAACAGATTGTTCTCAGGGCTTTTTTCTCACCTCAGCGGGTGTTTTCACCTTTCAGATGGGGGAAAGATTTATGGATTTGTCTGTATAAAATTTTATAAATGTTTGCTTCTTCAAGAAGCCTCCTGGAACATATCAACAAGGTTAAAAAGAAATGACAATTTTCCTGATTGTACATTAACATGGATTATGTTTATTTCCAAAATCAAAATTTATCGCAGATGTTTTTATTGCCATCTACTGGTTCTTTTGAGATATTAATTCTAATTTAGTGTAGATTTTTTTGTCACTTTGAATAGTAAAGCGTCATGCCATAAGCATGGCAGAATGAAAACAAACATTAAGAAATTCAAAGATCTGAGCAATCTGTGTTGTGTAGTTTTCTGCTAGTATAGAAATGAAAATGCATGTTAATATTCATCCTTAAGCAGTCCAGGGGCCTTTTGAAAGTCTCAGAGCTTGAAACAGTATCTGTCCATTTTCCTATTTGTGAGTCATTCTCATTTTTTCCTCCTTATTTTCTCTTCTTAAACCCACCCTTTTGCAGATTGTCAATTTGCTATGTTCAAAGTTGAAAAATAATCACAGAGGTGAATGAATTGTGCTGTTCAAACCATGTATGAACACTGAAATGTGTTAAATATGTGGGTATGTGTAGTAATGTGTAGGACAGCAAGAAACCAACGTGTTGCATCAGGTTTTTCAACCCTGATAACAGAAATGTGTTGATGTATTTTACTACTGTGTCTACCCCAAGTGAAGCATTGTATTTTGACAATAATTTTCATTCCTCCCTTTAGGATGGCACAATTCAGAATGTGATTTTTATCTTTAAATAAATACATGTCTTGGTTGTAAAGGTTCAGATTTGGTGTATGAAGTACAGCTTTACCTTCTTTTATTCACAGAATTTTTTGATCCAGTTGAGCTAGGACTGTGTGCAAAGGAATGACCGAGCCAGGTCAGATCAGGGGTCTATATAGGCCAGAAACCTTTCTGTAGCAGAGGCCAAGGGAAGAGTAAATTAGTATATCCATTTATATAGTCATGCTTCCTCAAAATTAATTCCCAGGATCTGGTGATTTGCAGGGTAGCCTGTCTCATGATTGAGGATTATCTGGCCAGAGCTGCATGTGAAAGTGTGCAATGCTTTTATGCAGTGGCATACCCACTTTTTCAAAAGAACCTGAATTTTTTCATAGTAGGAAGCTAGTTAAGCAACTAATGTTAATATATAGTCTCAGTTTCATAAGTAATTATCCTGTCTGTTGGTTCTACCCTGGATTTTTCTGTCTTTTCTCTGTTGTTTTTTAAATTGGTTTTTTTCAGTGTAAGAAGGATTTTTAATTCTAAATTGCCAGTGTGGGTGTGACATTATAGTGAAGGTTGAGAGGTTGGTGGCACAGGAAGCACTGTGAGGAAAGCTTGGAGGTGTCTTAGTAGAAACAATGATAGCAAAAAGGGAATACTGTCTCCTTGCCATCAGCCAGGAGGTGGGTAGGAACAGGGAGCTGCAAAGGTATCAGGTGCTAGTTAGCTGAAAAGCCTGAACTTTCAAGAGGGGTCATGCTGCGTTCCTTCAGTAAGAAGCTGAAATGGATATGCCTTCTGAGATTGTGCCATTCCTCATGAATTAACATTATCTGGTAGACACTACTGTATTCTTAAACCACGCATATATTAGGGAGATTGGATGGGGAAGAGAGCATATTTCTTAGCTATGCTAATAAGTGTTTCAAAAGTGTCGACCTGGAAGAACAGCATGAGAAGACCAAGTAAGAATATTTTTTATTTTTCTTCTGGGATTGTGCAAGGATGCCAAAATGACAAAACTTCAAAAGGGAGGATGAATAGAGAGCAGATCGTTGGAGACAATTACAAGACATTTTTAAGAACTCTGTAAGAATCAGACTTTCAGATCTCTTTAAAACCCACTTAGCTTAATATTTCCCACAAAGAAGCTTCCTTTAATGTTTAAGTATTTCCAGCTCAAACCTGATCAGGACGTACACTTCCTTTCTGGCAGTTGGAAGTTGAACGGCCAGACAAAACCCAAGCTAATACCTATTAATATTAATTGTTTACTTTCCACTTGATTAAGATTAGTAATTGTTTAATGACAAGACAGAGTATGAACGTTCAAAGCTGTCTTGCTTCACAACCATTTCAAGACTGGCTTAGCATTTCATGAAACTGAATTGCTTTCATTTGTAAATAATGTATTAGTTTATTCTGTTAAATTATTTACATAATTCTCTGCAAATGTGCTATCGGTAGCTGCCAGCACAAGCCTGAATAATGGCTTTTCCTAGGTAGTAGGTAGAGCTATAGGGTTCATAGACCATATATCCATATGTCTGTGGTGCAGTTTGCAGTAGTGTTTCTTTGTATTGTTCTTAACTAGGAGTCTTTTTGGGGACTGTGGTGTTCTTCCCATCTCCAAAGTTTTATATAATGTCTTTGTCTGACACGGTATGTTTTGACGGGTTAGTTTGGTTTTTAAACTGTGTGCAGCACTGAAGGATAAATACACTTTGACATGTGTGTCCTCAGGTGACTGAGAGTGGAAATGAGTGGCAGGCAAGGTGGAAAATGTGGGGTTTGCAGCTGCAGCTGTAAAAAGAGATGGAGAATAGGAGATCAGTAAAACTGATGGCAGGAGAAAGCCCATCAGAGATGTGTTGGAGCATCTGTACTGTTGATTAGATATAAACAGGAGTCTAAAGAGGTAATATTGTTGCTCATGTTTTTTCAAGTTATAAAATTGCAGAAGAATTTGCTTTTCTTTTATTAAAATTCTTTGCAATAACTTTTAACATTCTAGTTTGGAGTTTTAAACCTTCTGGACCAACTTTGGTATTATGTTGTTGACTTTGTTACATATCTACTCAGTATTGTAAACATAATTGGTTTTTATTTATAGGAAATTTTTATTTATTGGAAATTTATTGGAAACTTCCAGCATGAGTTCTGCAGTCTTTTATTTAAAAATAAGCAAAATTTATTGCTGTAGTTTTTACCCTCCTGATCTTCTTTAAAAAAAGCTCTGAAATTACCTTGTACTTTTAAAAAATCTGGGTTTATTAAAAAAACCCACCTTTTTTTGTTATTGTTTGTTTGCTTGCTTTGTTTCATTTTTAAATGCTGAGAACCACCTGGCACACTTTAATGAAAACTGATTTTGGAACTCAAATTTTGCAAGAAAATGCAGTATTGAATTGAAAGGGAGTAGCAGAGAGTTTTTTGTGTTTTTTTAATAGTTTATGTGAAAATGTTTTATTAAATGCAGGCCAAAGATGGTCATGAGTCATGCTAGAAAATGTCAAAAGAAATGGCACTTAATTACTTCATTTTTGCACAGAATTTTTATCTTACGGTGAAAGGAAGTGTCAATCCAGATTTTCGCTCCTCTGATCAGAAGAAATTAGTGGAATGATAAGTAATTTTCAAAGGCATTTTTAATTTACTCTGGCAGTGTGCAAGCTGCCTGGTATGCTCCTGCTTTCTATTCTAATGCCTTGAACAGTCCTTTTGAAGTCATTGTAGAGATTTCTAATGTGTGCCTGTAATCAGCTAAATCTCTACGATGAACAACACAAAGGAGATACAGTTAGAAGCTGCTGAGAATTCATAAATCATAATATGTTTGATCAAGGTTAGTTTTAGTCTGAGGATTTGTTGTAAGATAAAAACTAAGTGTGTGTGTATGTGTGCGTGTGTGTGCGCCTGGTATAGTGATTACAGATAAACCAATATCGAATATAAGGGTATCTTTTATTAAACTTGAAATATAATTTGTGACACTTGAGTTTGTTTGCATCTCAGTATATTT
Source organism: Cephalopterus ornatus (assembly GCA_013396775.1). NCBI lineage: Eukaryota > Metazoa > Chordata > Aves > Passeriformes > Cotingidae > Cephalopterus > Cephalopterus ornatus. The sequence continues at coordinate 914,156 of VZRE01005948.1, read as the reverse complement.
TTTCCAGAAGATCATAACAATTGAAAAATCTCAGTGAAACTTGTTTAGGAATCCAGTGAAATGGGAATAAACAGTTTATTATAGGAAATGTTTAATTTTTACTCTTGGAGCTTAGCAAATAAAGTTATTGAATTAAAGTACTTTTTTGTTCTTCTAAAAAAGCTGTGCTAAAAAAAATAGATGATATACTAAGGAGTACTTTGTAATAGACAAATTAATGCACCTTGAAGTATAGTATGTTGACAAAACCTGGAAGTATCAGTGTATTTATTCTAACACTGGTGTCATTTGGCAGTCCTGCTTCACTTCCTGTGTAATTTTAGGAGCTGCAGGAGGAAGAGGAGAAATATGAGTATTGGTGCGACATCTTCCTAGTGGCTTTGGTGCCAGTTTAACAAAATAATTCTGTGAAAAGTGTGTTACATTATTTTTGAAAGCGCAAAATAGGGAGAATTTGAGGATTAAGTCCTTCCATGTGAGTAAGGAGTCCACAGTGCAGACTGTAGAGTGTTCTTGTCAGTGTTCCTGCTTTTGTTTCAGTCAATGATGTAGTTACAAAAGACTAAAATGACTTTTAAATTCTGACTGCAGTCTGTTTTTTAAGAGTCAGAAGCACAGCTGGTAGTGAGAATGGGATGTGGCCATATTCGTCACCAAGAAGACAACAGGTGGAAAAGGGACATATCTTTGTTTTGGTGTGACTGGAATTGCAAATTCTGAATTTGCTGAGTGTAGGTAGAGTCTTAAACCATTTTGTTGTTTCTGTTTTTATGAATCTTGCAAGTTGCTCAGGCTTTCCAAGCAGCCTCAAGTGCTGTGGTGGTTACACTAAGACCTTGACTAGCCAGGGAAGTTAACAGTAACAGTTTCTGAAAAAATGTTAGGGGTGTACCTCCTCATATGGATGCACTGTTATAGTATTTTAATAATTTTGTTCTGGTATAAATCTTTAAAATGAGAAGTTCCAAATATGCTGAGTTTTCAGGCTGCCCCGCCCCTTCCTAACTGTTCTTGAAGGTGGAGTGAATAACAGTAATGGCGACTTTCTCTTCCTTCCCAACCGCTATGGAGATTAAACTTCAAGATCTGTAGTACTGTAGTTACGCAGTTTAAATACAAAATAATTTGTACAGCAATGGATTAAAAGCTGTATGTTGTAAAATGTCTTCTGAAGCTGAAGTGTAAGACTATATACAGCTGTATGATATATTTCTTAAATTTTAGCTGAGGAAGCTAAATGCAAGAATTGCCTTTTGTAATGGAAACTCTGAACAAAAAGGGGGAGGGAATCCAGTTTCCTTTGCAATGTCACATTGTATTAATAATGGCACCTGCATCTTGCTTTGCTCAGCTTCCCTCTGAAGACAGCTGAGCTGCAGAGATCTAGTGAGCGATAGGATGTGGTCTTGGAAGCCACAGAAAGAGACAGATGCTTCTTTTTATCCCACAAAGTAATTGTGGCTTATATGTAAGAAGCAGTATTGTGAATTCTTTTTCAAGTGTGGGGGAAGACTTACAGCTTTGCTGACTCTGTTTCGAACAAAAGACACTTCCTGTCTTGTTATTTTTTGTTAGTGCATTGCCTGGAGACACTGCCTTGGTATAATTATACTGATGCATTTCTCCTGGTACAAAAGTGTCCTCATGCATGTGTATATATTTTATAACACACAAAGATAGCTTAAATATTTTGGCAGAAAGTCAACCCTTAGAGATAAATTCATGTTAGATTCTTTGCGCCTACTATCATCCGTAGCTAAAAACTGTACGTTTGCCATATGTACCTTTCTAATGTGCTTTATATTATAGAATTTAGCTGCATCTGGAAAAATCAATGTCAAAACTGTGGAGAGCCTGATAGGGCTGTAGACTTAATGTTTACTCTATTGACAAATACAGGTGGTCTGTCCAAGGTTTGGGTCTTTATTAAAAAAACTAACCCTGTTCCTAAGCCTCACGTAAACATAGCTCTCAGCTGAACTTGGGCACTTCCCAAAGAGCATTTATGGTAGATCAGGTGATATGCTGTGACTGAAATCTGGTATCAGCATATCTGGAAGAAGTGTGTTGTCCCTTCTTTCTTTCACAAGAAATAGCGGGACCTGGGCAGTGTCTGATGTCTCTGACTAGTGTTTTGGTGCATACCTCAGACAAAGCTTGACTTTGTGAGAATGAGACTCAAGTTTGCATCATTCTCCCTCTGCTCGTGTTTACCCCGTTTTTCATTAAGAGAAAACATGAGTGGCTGTTTGAGGGTGAAAGAGCTGCAGTACAGTGTAGCAGCTCTGCCAGTCTGGCTGATCGGGGAGAGAAGAGTCAAGGTGTTTTGTAGACCCTGTCTTAAGTTCAACTGGTCTAACTTTTCTCGCTCTATTTTGATCATGTAATCTTCACCAGCACCAGGAAATGTGAAATTCCTGGCATGAGGGTTTTCAGCCTTCCAAAGTAACCTAGAAAGCTTTTAACCAGAATCTCCCAAGTGCGGGTTAACCCGCCCTTTTAGTGCAGAGAAGTCACCATTCCCTTCATGATGACTTTCCAGCTGCTATGATGTTCCTGTCATTTATTTTCTGAATCACATGAACTTATTGTCTTTCAGCTCTTCCATATGGTCAGTTATTTCAAAATACTTCATTTTGTTTTTTCCAGTATTGTTTCTAACTTTAAAATGATGATACCTGAAAGCAGCTACAAGTGCATATACTTCTGAGTATAAAAGAGGTCCAGGTACACCCTGTGTTGTATGTGATGCTCTTTTAAGCATGTCAAAAGGTTTTTTGTCTTTTCTGCAGTAACCTTGTACTGAATATTTCTTTTTTTTTTTTCTGAATTAGTGCTATGTGTCTTTCAATGTCGACTGTTTCTTCAGTTTTTTAGGAATGCGGAGTTCTAATCCTGCTTTTCAGAGCACTTGGATTTCTCCTGATTTCATATGTGAATCCTTAAGCAGATTTTCCTGTTAAATCATGAAAATTGTTGATGAAACTATTGAGCTGGGGTCTGATCCATCATAGATCTTTGCAGACCCCCCGAATAGTCTCTCCAGCTTGACTGTTGCTGATGGTTACTCTTGGAGGGCTTTTCTTTTCCAGTCAGTTGCATGCTTCCTTATTATTTACTTGATTTAGTGTGTTTTGAGAGTGTCAAAACTATTATCAATCTTGTCACAGTAGTTATTTTTACTTTTATTGTTGCTTCTGAACCCACATTTCAAGTTAGTATATTTCTGCACTATTTCTGGTTTAATTTTTGAATGATTTTGCAAGGAATTTCAGAAATATACATTGATTTTTAGAAATGAGTTTCTAGCTATTGAACAATAACAACAAATAGGAACAAACAACAAAATGTGTTACTCACCCTCTGCTACTGTTCTCTGAATTATAACCAATTGGTGTTATATCAAGGCATGTGCATGCTAGGCAAAAATCACACAAAAAAAGGTTTATGTAGGCCAAAAAGTTAATTGTTTTAAGTGTTGATGGAGTTTTATTAGCGCTTGCATTTCCAAAGAAGTCTGCATTTTGAATTCTACCTGATAGGCTGCAGTTTTGTCCCTGTGAGAAAAGCTGAGGGTCTATTATGTGAGCTGATGGTGTGCCATGGTTTCCTAAGCCCACCTCTGCTCAGAACAGAAAGGAAATCTGGGGTTTTCTTAAGTAAGCAGTGTTTTGTGGAAGGTGATTAGTGACCTCTCCCCAGCATAGTGTCCTTCATTATAACAGCAGGTGGGATTAGAAATACATCATGGTACCGTCAGTGAGCTCTTGAGTCATTAAAAATATAGTGAAAGCTCTGATCTGGCCAATCAATATGTACCAATTCAATATGACTGTCCCTTTGGGCCCCTGTTCATGTACTAACAATTGGCTGGATTTCAGTGTTAAAGTAAGAGGAGAATTATGTGGATGAGAGGTTTTTGCCCATGCTTCCTAATATAAAAGACAGCTATTTTATTTTAAAACTAGATAGCGTGCTAGTCTTCTGTTAAGAAATGATGGCATAATATTTAGAAATATTTGACAGTGTTCAGTCTGGCAGTGTTGGAAGTTGAGTTGCTTCAAATAAAGTATCTGATGCATTGGTAACATTTGGCCAGTCATAATGGAAATCACTGCCATAAACAGAGGTCGGAGTTGGTGTTCTTGTTATCAGTTTACTGACTAGTATTTAGAAATACAGAATAAATATACTTAAGGAAGGGAAAAGAAATGCAGTAGCTTAGACTGAAAAGAACACAAGCATTGGCTTATGATTCAGGTAATCGAAGAGTTTAATTAAGTGCTAGTGTGCAGGGTAGTTCATTATCTCTGTGTTAGCATACTTATTAAGAAAATATAAAATCTGGAGAATTCTGTGACATTATGCTAAATTAGCTTTGTAACTTTGACAGTTCTGTGTTGATTATGACATTTTTATCCCTGGATTCAATAACCAGGCCATGCACTCACGCTCAAGATGAAGTAAGATTTTAATCTTCAATGAATAGCTTTCAAAAGAGATTGTAGATAGGCAATTAATGTCCCAACTTTAGTTAGATTTTTATCCTGGTGAGGAGGTGCAGGGGAAGTCTGAATACGGAAGATCTCACAGTTCTTTTACCACTAGAGGGCTTATTTGTATAACAGTGAAGAGAAGGGTCCTTGAGACAGCTTTGCGATGCTTCATACAGTCCAAGAAAAACAGAGAAAGCTCCACATATGGAAGCGTGACGCTCGGGCGATGGATATCAGACTACAAAGTTAAGAATGCTACGAACTAGCTAGTTTTTCTAAACTCAGAAAATTAAATAAGAGATTGTATCTCAATCTACAACTAGACATAGAGGCTGATAAGGACTAAGAAAAGACTGGAGAAATTACATTAAAGTATCCCATCAAACTGTGTGTTTTAAGAGTTTTGCTGTTCGTTTGACCTCTGCTTAAAGCACCTGTGTGACAGAGACATGCATTTTTTGGACATTAATTGCTTTGTCTTGGTTTCTACTTTCCTTTTGCTTTTCATCGCAGCTGAACATTTCTTCATTTTTGCAGTCCACGCTACTGTGCATGATATTTCCTTGGGAATCTGCTTAGTACGGAATGTGCCTCGTTCACAGTGCCAATGAGAATCCCAGTACAAGTGTCCTCTCTTTCCTTTTCATAAAGCCTGAGTTGTAATGGCAGAATATAACATCTCTTTTGGCACTTTGCAAGAGTCTCTCTTTTGTTTTGAAACATCGTTTGGCAATTGCTTGGCTTGTCAGCACAGAATCTGTGGAGACAACTTTCCCAAAAACTGCCACTAGCTTGGAATTTTTGCACGCAAATGCACTTAAAATTAATTTTTGCAAGACTAGAGTTCTTATTATATTCTTTTGTTTTAGAGATCCTGCAAAATCTATTTAGTGAGTCTTAAAATGTATAGCTGTCATTCTGAGTTTTGTGTCTGTCATTAGCAATTATGGAATCCCTAATGTAGATAGTGCAGCTTCATATTTTCTCAGTAACCTCTAGATAAAATGTGGTTTGGTGATTTGTTTTTTTTAAAAATAAGATGTACATACAACTTGGCAATAAAAACATTGATCTGTATATCTGAGCTCTGGCTGGTGCCGGCAGCAGTTACACAGTGGGGAGTTAAATGGAAAGTTTGACAGGTTATCCTCCTTAAGAAACAACTAATGCAAAATTTTGTATTTTGAAACACACACAAAAAAAGAGTCTAGTTTTTGTTTCCATATTGTTCATTGGTGTTTCTTTTCCAGAAGAAACCATCTCTTTTGAAATCTAACATTCCACACCACTACAAAACTACTTCTATGCAGATAAAACTTTTCTCATTTGGTGTAGTGGCTTGGTATCACAATACTGTAACAAAACACATGGTGGCATATATTGCATTTCCGCACTAACTTGGCTCTTAATAGTTGTAAATAGATTTGGGTTTTTTGTTTTTTTTATCTCTTCCTGTTTCCCAACTGTTTTAAAAAACTATAGACAACAGTGAATTCTCTCATAAGTATCCCTGACAGCTGTAAGACCCGGATGCCAAGTTCTGGCTCCCAAGCCTTGACCTCTCTTTTGCCTTCTTTTCTGGCCTTCTGGCTGGCTCCTCTGCTTGTTGCTGTGGCAGCTGCAGAACCGTCTCTGGAGCTGATTGATGCAAGGCTGGCTCATTTGGAATATGCTTCACTGTTGTTGATGCCACTTCTCTTTGACTGAGCTCAGGGAGAATTATGCTTATGTTTTTAATATATTCCAAGAGTGAGAATTCTTAAAATTCTCCCATTACTGTGATTACAAATATTGACTTTTTTAGATTTTCTGACTGTAAATAGAAAGCTTGATTCTGCTTTTCTTAGAAGTAAAAACACTGTGAATATTAGTACATGGCACAAAGAACAATAATCCTGCATCCCTCACGTTTTTCTTTGGCACCAGCTTTCTGGATAAAAAGAGTGACAGTACTTTCATTGTATGAAATGTTTCAACAACTTTGTAAAGAGACAGTATGTCTGAGACATGGTTTAAGTGGTTTAAAAGGAACGTACTTACAATCTGAAGACCAGCATGTATTGAATGTGTGTAACCTGTTCATGCATTCAGTATCAGTAGCTATACCTGAAAACTGTCTAATTTTGTTTGAAAGAGGCTCAGTAGATTTATTAGAGGGAAGGGGAGAAGCAAATGTGTCAATACAAGAGGCAGGGCCGGGTGATGTGTCTGAGTCTTGTTTTAGACAACTGAAATTTATGAGAAGGAAACAGTTGATATTTTCTTTCTTTTTTTCACCTCAGCAAGAAGTGAAGTTTTAATGCTCAACAAAACTATCGTAATGCAGCATCTTTAAAGTCCATGTTACAGTAAGAAAATACAAGTAAATGACTACTGACGTTAGAGGTGAAGCACTATCCATGTCTTTAGCAAAACTAGAAAGCAGGACCAAAATCAGCCCTTCAATGAGGATTACACGGTTGCGCCTTGGCAGAGGATGTGCAGGGTTTTAAGAAATGCTGCTGTAACTAGATAACCTCTCCGTATGTTCATCTCAATGCCTGTGGTTGTATTTCAGAGCAGAGGGGACAACAATTAAAAATGGACGTTACAAAAAAGTATCTTAACGTTCTAAATCTCTCCAGAAATACACACTGTAACTTGCACAACTAAATTAATTCCATACTGTAGCAAATATTTAGTTTTTATCACTTACAGTGTAGACATTGTTAACAAAAATGAGAACAAATTTAATATTGTAGATGTGAATGCCAAGATTTTATTCTAAGTGTAAAATAAATCCAGGGCTGATTTAGTCTTACTCATTTGTGTTGCTTAATGAGTATATAGTTTTGTGAGACCTTGAGTGTTTTCTTTGATAGTTTTCTTTTTATTAGCCAGTTACAAATAAATGTTCCCAAGTTAAAATCCTGTCCAGACCACCTCCAGATCCAAGACGTTCTCTTAATGGCCTAGGTCTTCATCCTTTGCCTTCTGGAAATCTTTTGATGTGGTTTTGGGTTTTGAATCTCTGTGTTGGTGCAATTTGAACACTGCCTTTGTTTAGCACAGGAGAGGCCTTTTTAACATTGGATGCCATGAATGCTGGGCATTCTTTGAAAACTTCTCTTGTGTCTGAGATACGAGGAGAATGTTACTTTGTTAAAAGGATTTTTTTTCTATACTTGTGCTTTTCATCCCAGTGTTATTGCCTCCTGCTGCCTATCAGAGAGCATTGGCAACCCCTTCCAAATGTATGCTTTCCTAACTTTATATAAACTCTTCTGTCACTGTGTGTGTGCGCGCTTGCTTTTTGGAGGTTTTTTTGGTTGGTGCTCATTCAAGCCCCTGGTGAGATTGAAGCTATCCTGGCTGTGTGCAGATGTGTTTTTATCTGATAATTGGTTTTTGTGCTTGAAGGATTCACACATTGTAAGTGAAGGTACTGATTTGCCTGGTCCCTGCATGATGTTTTTATTTATGGTGAGTTGCTACGTTGCTTGGTAGAACTGCTTTATTTAAGAATATTAGCTGCAAATACCTTAAATTAACTGAAGTTTAACTGAAAGAAAAAAAAAGTGTAAACACTTTCTAAAGAGGATGATCACAAAGTTTGATAATTAATTGCAGTATGCTTCCTTGTGTGCATACAGAGGAGAATGTTCATTATAAGGACATCTCTGTTTTTTAAACAAAACCAATCAATTGATATATGATACCTAGTCTTAAAATTAGCTTAAATGAAAATTAAATTTCAGTATTTGCTTCTTAGGAAACAGGAGTTGAAGGATGGGGTTGTTTTTACCAGAGCTAAGCATTAGTCATTATATTTAGTCCATCATTTATCTAACTTAAATAATAGAAAAAGTATAAATATCTTATTTGGGATGTGGTCAGTTTACTGTAGCTAAATAGTGTCGTCTTCCGCAGAACAGAACCCCTGCCCATTGTGATCGACACAATTGACTTGTAGCTCTGGCTCACTTCCCCTAGCAATAAGTCTGTAGGCAGATTGCTGTTTTCTGGATCTAGCTGCACATTTCCACTTATGTTTTTGTCTCTTTTGTCAGAGGCAAAATCCCTGCTAATCTGCTGTGAGAGTACCCTTATATCCATATTCATCAAAAGTAGTCGTTGTAAAACATGTATACTTGCATAACTAGTTTGAAATGGATCGGGGGTCCGTGACCTTCAAATTTTGTGAAGGTCATCTTGGAATAACGAGCTTAAAAATATATCCATATACTCTTAGGAAATTGCTATAACAAAAAGTTGGAGAGGGCTGGAACACTGAAATACGTAGAAAATGTGTCATCAAATGAGGCATGTGCAGTGCATGATCCAGGTAATTTGCATGACGTTAATGACTAGGAGTTGCTGAACATAGCCAGTATAGTGAATTTAGCTAGCTGATGTATCTTTTAAATTAATCCTCAGAGCTGAAGTTTGTTGTTACATGGAAATAATTTATTACAAAACATTTTCATATGTAACATTATTTTGCAACTTTGCATTGGATCTTCATATACAGCACTTTGACAATGTATGCATTAAAGATGTAATTTGATTGTGACTTTGAATTGAGACCTCCATGTGTTCACTACAAATACTTCAAACATTGGGTCAAATTAAATACTCAGTCACTAAAGCATTCTGCAGTTCAACTTTCAGTATCAAGATGATATTGAGCAGTAAAAGTTTGTGAAAGGTTCTATGCAGATAGATCGTGTTTGTGGTGAGCAAAATAGGGAAAAAAGTTCAGACAGTTCTGTATATGAATGGTTTTTCAAGGTGTTTTCCCCAAACTTGTAATCTTTTATTTCCCATTTAAAATTGTGAGCATTATCTTAAAACTCTGGCTAATTCAGATGCATAACAATGATATTATTCCAAAGTAACATACTAATGTTAGTTTATTTAAACTGCAAAAAAACATCTGTCAGACAGATGTGTATATTTTCAAGCTGATGGTTAATTAGCCAAGGTTAATAAAAAGGAGAGGTAGTATGTTTACAGCCTGCTAGCAAAATGAAAATATAGCAAGTGGGATTAAGGAGCCACTTTATGGGGCAGAGCTAATTATGAAAATGGAGTTTATAATGGGAAAGATAATTTTATAGTCTGTATGTGTGTTATCTCCCTAAAATATAAACTGGAAGGATTTTTTTAATTGTATCTTTCTTTTGTTTATTTTCTGAATGTGTTTACTCAGTAGCTATTTTTTTTAGTACTTAAAATTTTCTAAGAGAACAAAGCACATCCATTACTGCACTTGTTTTGAGAGGTGTTTGCCTGCACAAACACAGGACATCTTCACAACGATAGGGTTAAAAGAAAAAGTTAATTCATTGTCAGTGGCAGCATGTTCTTTTTGAGGTTACTAAAGATGATAATTCAAAAGAAACTTTTTAACAAGCTTTTGAAATTCTTGTCTATTATTTCACATAATATCTTCTGATGTGTCCTACGGTATGAAAAAAATGAGCCCTCGCATGTTTTATTTAATGTATTTTCATATAGGTTGTTGTAGCCATTGTTCTATAACTGTTTCTCTTGCATAAGAAACTCTGACTCCTTCCTGGAATAACTTTGGATCTATCTGTTGTCCATGTTAGATAGCTAGAATAGTATCAAGAAGATGGTGACTTGGTTTTATGTTATCCAGTTTGTACATCCAGGAATACATCATTGTTATCTTTACTTATGGTGTTACACTGCACAGGATTGTTCATAATCTTTGATCAATAGAGAGTTGTTTTTTCTTGTAGCTAGAGTTACCTCATAGCTCTTTCTCCAAAATAACTTTGAAATGCAGGATGTGTAAAAATACATGGTTAAGTGAAAGCAGCTTGTAGGATTAAGTTTGCTACAATGCTTCTTTTTAAATAGCTTGAATAAATCCAAATGTTACATGTGTCTGTACCTCCCAAAAGAATATTGAAAGGAGAGAGATACAAAGTTTTACTAGAGAACTATCATTATGTCAAAACTTGGACAGCTGTTTAGTTTTTCTTTTGGATGATCTGTTCAAGTTTTTTGTTGTTGGTGGTGTTTTTTTGTTGTTTTTAGTTTCAGCCAAAGGAAGTTGAAATGGTACCAGTATAATTATTTATGTATGAATTATACCAGTATACTGCATGAACTACAATTCTAGTAGGCCTCCAAAACAACCTGATCTCTTCTTGTACTAGAATTAAAATATCTGCAAGGAATTATACTGAAATAACCCTAGTAATATGAATGTGCGTGTTATCTCATATTAGTCTCACTTCTGGATTAGGCAAGCTCTAAACATTTATAATATACATTCCATTGTTTTGCAAGTTGCTCTTTCTCCCTGCTGATTTACCAAGGTACTCAGAACTCCAAACAGTTTCTGCTTTTGTTTGTCTTAGAGCTTTAGATTCTGTCCATGTTAGCGTTTCAGAAGTATTCAGGAGCTCAGTGGGCTTTAGAAGTTCCTTAGTATTGTTTGGGAGTTGAGGATTTCAGTCCAGATCAGCATTCAGTTGTTAAATGTATTTGAATTCTGATAACTTTTGGAGGGTTTTATGGAGCACAATAAAAGGAGGAGAAAAAAAACCAACAAACAGCACAAGACAGTAATGCAAAATTCTTTCAGTCTAGCAGAACTGAGAAACCATTTTTCAGAAATATTTTATTTGTAGAGTTTTTGAAAAACAAAGGCAAATTCTTATGTTTTTTTCTTTTATGCCTCCCTAGATATAATGGAGAATCTGCATTCCTGCCTACAGATGTTTCCCTAGTGACAGGATGTTTGGGCTGTGGGAAATAAACTCAATGAAAGTTGACTTAAAATAGCTTTAACAGGTATCTGTTTATGATCAGTGATAACATAGATGTGATGCCAGAATCAGCAAAATAACGGTTTTGGTTGATGGAGAACAATGAGTCTGTAATGACTTGAAATGAGAGTCATCTGAGCACTTAAACAGTTTTTCGCTCAATACTGAAAGCTTTTCACATCGTGCACACTGAACAAGACCTGTTTCATTTTTCTGTAGACACACTGAATTGAAATACAGTAAAACTAAGCTGCTGATCCTTTGATCCAGTAATGCATTTTGACTGAAGAAAGGTATTTTAACCCTGGGTCAGGGTAGGTAGTGATCCCCCACACGTTGTTGTATTATTTCAGCAGTAGGAAAGATTGGGAAAATTGCCTAAGCACAAATAAACGATATGACAAAGACCAGAGTTCTGTTTCGTTTTCCATTTGCAGGCATGTTTTTCCCTTTTGATTTTAAGTATGTGGAAAAATATGTAATGGTGGGTTTGGAATTTGGTACAGGGCAATTAATCTATTCCTTCTAATTACCTGATACATACTTGTTTAAAGTTCTTGTGAACTTCTAACTCTGCTTTTATAATGCAGATAAAATATTATTTTAAATCTCAGCTGTGGGAAGCAAACTTTGGGGAAAAAAATTACATAAGCAGACAGGATGTCATTTGCTCCTCTTTTCCTCTGCTTGACACTGAACTGGCTCTGCAAGCCTCCTGTGTATACTCAGGAGTACTTTGAGCCAAATGTTTCAATATTTATATCACATGCAAGCAAACAAAAACAAAACAGGCAAAACAACAGAGATGGGAACCCCAGTGGGGTTAATTTAGCTTCCTCTGCAGTTCAGATTTAGTGTATTTATTTATTAAAGCTCAGATTGCTCTTTTTAACATCTAGAAGATACTTTGAGAACAAAATCATTGTTGTGTAAATCCATCTATTTTTAAAGGGACCTAATGATGAAACAAGAAATGTTAGGTTTGATCAGTGCTGTCAGAGTTGCTTTGAAATAGTTGCTAATAGTTATAATATGTGTTTTTTTTAAGATGCCATTAGGATGAATACCACGGTCAGGCATGCACTTCATTCTATGCATAGATTAAATTTTAGGGTTAATAAAGCATTTTGATGTAAACAGTTTCTTTGGTCCGTTTCCCTCTAGCAGTGATGCACAGTGCTCAGGCTGCAAGGAATAATTGTTGTGTTTTCAATTACATTTTCCAAAATGTTTAATGAATGGAAAAACTAAGCCAAAGATACAGATACAACCTCTGGCATAAGTGGTCCTGAAGCAGCAGTTTGCTTAGAGGTTTTGTTTTTTCTTCAGTACTTTCTTCTGGGGACAGGATGTTGGATGTTTGTATGTTCTGTTCTCAAGTAACACAATAGGATTTGTTTTCATAACCTTCTAAAAGCAGCTTTCATATTTTTCAGTTTTAAACCCACTGTCAAATGGGCAGAGCAAGGGAAGAAGTGCTAGTTTTATGAGACTCAGGATGTGAGGGCAAAGACGCAGCTTCTCCACTGCACATTTTCTGGATGACCTGCAGTCTGACACCGCTGCCAGCACTAACTTCTTTGGTGTATATTGTTTTAGGCAGGACAGGTGGATTTTTTTCATGGAGAGTTGTGCAGGCAGAACTAAAAAGTTGCACCTGTTTTTATAATTGTGCTTAAATACTTTCAGATGTCTACCTAACAGTACCTTTTCCTCCTGTAATTTGACAATGATCTTAGGGAAGGAGAAACTTTCAAAAATACTAGATAATTTCTAAGAAAACCTGTCCTAAACAAAGTGGGCAAATGCTTACTGTGACCATGTTTGGCAGCTTATGTCTGAAAGGACATAAAAAGGGATGATAAATACTACAGTGGGTTTATTCTTCTTCAACTATTACTCTGCAATAAATTATGTTCCTGTGATTTTCCCTTGTTACTTGTAGCAACATAAACATATTAGTTAATGAGGAACCTTGGTTTGATTTTGAAAGGACAAATCTACATGTATACGTGTTAGAAACGATAAATTGCCTTTTAGAATGCTTGATCATTTCTCCTGTACCTGCTTCTGTAGTCTCTATAGTGTAGTGAAATGTAAGTTAAGAAAATACACACGGCTTTCTTGAGCATGCAGTGAAGAGAGAGGGCTTGATGTCTATCAAGGTATGTTGCTAGACTATTGCTAGGGCTGAAGAGAGTGCTATAAAATCCTCTTTAGCCAGAAACGTGACCTTCTGCAAATCCTGGAAAGTTGACTGATACTGCTAAAATTTATACTCAGTAAATTGAAATTAATTCCAAAAAGAAATCTTTTACTTCTTATTCAGCTACCTAAAGTACTTTTTTTTTTTAGGGTAGGTAAAAATGTTAAATAGAAATTTTTGGTGCTTTCATATATAAACTGAAAATTTCTAACCGTATAGTTGCTGCCTTCCTTGCAGACAGCCTAAAATTAATTTCATGCTTGTCTATTCTTACCAGAACACTACTTACAGTAACTACTCCCTCTCATTTTGTTTCATGATTTTTGTTGAGGTTCTGTATTCCTTTCTTCCTTCATGATGGGGTTGGACTTCAAACCCCACTCTAATTTCCTTCCTCCCTCAGTTCCCCAAGTGACAGCTGCCTTTGTTTTTGTGGCTATTTCTGTATACAGTGCTTATATGTCTTAGCCCTCAGACCTTATCTTATCTGACGCACAAGCTTGCTTTCATTAAATCCATAGAGGGAGATTTTATATACTGCTTTCTTAGCAGTAGATTCTTCTGGTTAACAGTTGCTCTACGTGGAAGTGTTACAACAAGGGATCTGGCATTTATCAGTGCTCTGCAACAGCAGTGCTGGCTATTGCCATGTCCTGTCCAAAAAATTCTTGTAGTATTGCCAGGGAACTGGCTGAGTGTCTAGTGAAAAATAAAGGAGAGTGAGCTTTTGGAATAATAGCTTATGTTGTCCATGGTGAATAGCAAGAAGAAACAAGGCCTTAAAGAGTGGCATGACCTAGTGCTTTAGAGTGCATTAATTACATTTTTTTGGCAAATATACTGCTATTGTACAGACTTTCCACATTATATACTTACAAGTGTGACATAATTCTGACTACTCGTGTGTACTTCTTAAAAGCTCAACTTTGTATGTGTATGACTTTTCAGATGATTTTTGCTTCGGAACCTTATTGCTTTTTTTAGAACTTGCATTGATTTTTTGCTTCAGAACTGTACTGCCTTTTTTCTTTGGAAGCTAAACATTAAGATCTGAATGATGCATTTATGGCATCTGTTGCTTGAGTAAACAGGGACAGGATGTCAGGCAAGACTCTTAAGTGATACTTGGAGGAACAGAGAACAAAATGAATTGTTTGTAGCCAGTTTTGTGAACGATGCAGGGGCCAGTCTCTTAAAATCACTCACTCCGCAGGTTATCTGTGAAATAGTTTAGTAATTTTCAGAAGCGAAAAACTGTGAATTTGTTACTCTATTGTTTCTTCCTTTTTTAAATAGAAAAATAACATTTTAATTTCCTTGCCTACTTAGTGTTCTGTATTCTAACATGATGTATTTGATGTTTTGTTTTGAAAAAGGAACCAGGCAGAGAGGAAGTTGAAGGATATTAAAAACATTTGAATATTTTAGGTTTTGGAAGTGTTTGTATGCTTCTTACGTAATACAGCCTGCACTGCCAGCCTGGAACTTTTCTACCTTTTTTATGTATTTGGACCATTGCAACTATTACGAAACTGCTGAACTGATGAATGTAGATTTTTTTAGTTTAACTTGTTTTACCAAAACAGCCGTAAAACTTGAGTTTCGGTAATGACAAACGCAAGTTAAACCTCATTCTGCGTGTTGGAATGATGCTTTGATGGACTTCACCTGAGTTTTGTCTTTGCAGATGACAATGACTGTTTGCTTTAACTGCCTTAACTGATTATGCATTAATTCAAGAAAAAAATTATTGCAAGATGTGCATCTTTAGCATGAGGTCAAATAATTTAAAGTTCTTATCTAAATATGCTACAGTACTACTAAAATATAAAATAATTTGGCGTAAGAGCTAACTTACGCTTTATTAACAGCTGCATGGTTATTTTACAGTTAAGTATGATTGCTTTATCCTTTTTAAGAAGATTATCTTCTTTTTGTTTTTGAAAGTCTGTCATCTCTCCTGGCTAAAGATAGAAGGAGGACAATTTAAACTTCTGATAATAGTGTAAGGCTGCTTGAGAAATTTATAACAATTTAGTTGATTTTAATTACAAGTCAGTAGAATCAAGTACCCACTTTACTGCTTTACCAAACTGATAATTTACAGATGGATCTTATTTTGGTGGGAAAAAATAACTGACAGAGATGACAAGAACCTCATGGATTTTTTTAATGGATCATGCTCTGCTTTCAGAAGCAGATTGGCACTGAACCTGCTGGTCTTTGTCCCATGCACGCAGAAATACAGTTACTGCGATTTAAAATCGAATGTTTACCCTTAGCAGTTGAAAAAGGAACTTTTAAATAGCTTTTTCCATTCTAAAATTATCAAA
Source organism: Cephalopterus ornatus (assembly GCA_013396775.1). NCBI lineage: Eukaryota > Metazoa > Chordata > Aves > Passeriformes > Cotingidae > Cephalopterus > Cephalopterus ornatus. Next base: position 898,336 of record VZRE01005948.1, on the reverse strand, counting down.
TGCTGGAGATTAAAATGAGTGCACTGAGTGAACATGCCTGGATACTTCATGTGTGGTGTTGGAAGGCTGTACCTAGGGCTTATGCCTGAGAGATGGTAATCACTGTATCACCCAACAATGCAGTAAGAATTGCATATGTTCAGCCTGCATGGTGCTGATTTTGGTGAGCGCATACCTATTTCAGTCTAAAAAAAGTTTGCATTGTAGTTAAACACGTTATTTAAAGACAGATAAGGGCTCAGAAGTTTGGAAAAAGAAAATATGTAGATCAAGGTTATATCTATACTGGAATAACCCATATCATGCCTCCATTTGTATTACTGTTTATTTATGGTTACCTACAAATTTAAGGAAGTTATCCATAGGAAGGTTCAACTAAGGTTTTGCTCTAAGTTTTAAAGAAGGAATGGGGAGTGTGGACAAATGTATGGATGGCCTCATATGAAAATAGGGTCCTTCAACAGGAAAAAAACCCCCTAGTTTGATTCCATGGATACAGATTAGACTTTTGAGTGTACACGTTTTTATTTCTGTACAATTCTGCAGTGCTATGTGATTTTTAAAGTATAGCTGAGGAGGTAAATTAAATGACCTTGCATTTTCCTAGACTTCGGTAGCTAGTAGAACATAATAGAAGATGTTGATTGTAGGGGATGCTGAAAAAAAAGGTGCTGCTACAGGAGGTCCCAAATATTATTTGAAATTGATGGAGGCAACAATTCCCATGTTGTATCTGGTGGTTAAACTCTTTCTTTTTTTTTATTTGTGAGACTTGGCAATGCTTATGTCAGATCTTAGGAAACCCATACATAAGTTCATGGCTTAAAAGAGAGGATAAATGATTACTAGAAAATCTAGGTCCAGACCAAGAGCTTTATACTGCTTACAGAAACCAAAAATGTACTAGGGTGTAGACAGGAGTTAAATTATCCAAGAGAAAGTGATTAATTAAAGATCTTGTTTATCTAAATAAGTGCAATTCCGCATTTGAATCTGCAGATTGGTGATTTCCTGGAAGGAGGTAGTACAGAAGATACTAGAGAGTCACATTATGTGACTTCACTGCGTCTTTACAATCCAGATAGTCCAGTGTAAACTCTTTAGGATCTGTAGCAGGTAATTCATGCATGTGTTAGATTAATTTCCTGCATTGCTAGTAGTTGTATTTTATGAAATGGTAATAATACAACCTAAAATTGTTTAAGGATAAAATTAATGAACGTATGGAAACTATTTGCAAGAAAAAACTGAACAGATCTTTTGCAACATTTTATAGCTGTATAAGAAAATGAGACTGAATTCTAAGCCAGATGGAAAAGGAATAATTTTGTCTATTTAAATAGTACGTAATGATTACATGGGCTAACTTCTGGAAATGTGCAATAAAAGTATCTCCAAAGGATTGAACAATTCCAGATGTTAAGTCATTTCATGCATGTCTCCTTTTACAATGTTATTTTTATGGCTGATTTATTCCAGAAACCTGTTCTTGAGTTCTGAGAGAAATATAGACAAGGACTAGCACAGAATGGCATGAACCTGAAAATGGAGCACTCCAGAGTGCCCAGGGTGAGAGACTTACTCCTGTGGCTTAATTTTCTTACTGGGCAATTATCATATAATTTAATTTTCTTACTGGGCAATCCCTCATAGGGATACTGTGGCACTTTACGTATCAAATACTTTTCTGCTGTTTGCATGGTTCTCCTCCCACTGTTAAAGTAAGAGGAGAAGAGAAAGGCTAAATGTGTTAATTATTTACTCCAATGAAGGTTGTTGCTAGTTACTTTCTCATTCTCAAAGTAAACATGGCAAACCTTTTAGGGTTGTGTAATGCCACTTTTAATATAGAACAGAATGGATGACTCAAACTTATCCTCCACTTCTGAAAGGAAAGGATAGCTCAGTTTCTCATAGGCATTTTAAGGTGGATCCTTGATGGCTTTATGGAACTTTCAAGTCTTTCATGAAAAGTTTCTATCTACAAAATAAGCTGTTCATGGAAGCAACATTTGCAAATTATCATTTTCTTTCACAGATGCTTTTATTTCCTATTTTAGATTGCTGTCAGAGTCTTCGCTTCATCTCTGAAAACAGATTACTCAAGTTAAAAATAAAATACCTTCACAAATTATAGCTGCATGGAATACCACCTGAATTCTGGTAGGGAGTTCCTTCTCACTTTTCTTTTTTACCTCTCTGGTTGCATATTGAAGCACACCTGTGTGTGTCTCACAAGTTGCTCTTATTCCAAAGTAGGGAGATGTTAGAGTCATTTTCTTCTGACTGATTAAATTTCCATTATATTTTTTTTCAGGTCTCCTAAGCAGCTAACTTGTCCTGCTTTCCAGTTAATCCTAGAATGGGAGTATAAAACTTCTCTTAATTTGGGAAGTAACAAAAGAAAGAATATCTTGTTAGTCTCATGTATTTTAGAGCATCATACCTGCTTATCCACATGATAGGTGCCTACCCACTCACATTTTCCAGCTCCTTGAAAGTTCCTTTATTGCATATTTTACTAAGAGAACTTCAGAAGAATATTAAGAAATGTTTAATCCCTTTCCTTGTTAAAATTACTTCAGAGTACAACTAAATATTTGTTATACAGCAGTCTATTGATAGCATAAAGCTATAGCATAAGTTAATTATTTTCTTATGTTAGCCTCCTTAAATCCCATGTAAGCAATCCTCAATTTATTTATTTTTTTAAATGTGCATTAATGTTACATGAACAGGTGGAATTTTAATTTAGGCCATTTTCTAAGCACCTTCAAGGAAATTGCATTTTACAAGGGCTATATGATTTGTACTGGAGATTGACATCATCTTGAATGGTTTGATAAATTTATCTTCCTTTATTACTTTGTCTTGGTATTCAGCCCTTGAAGTGAAGGTAGCTACCTATGCTTAAGTTCACAGTTCATCACGGGAAGTGTTTTATCTTCTGTGTTGAGGGCTCTCTGCAGATTTGATGTCCTTTCTTTGAAGTTCTTTTCAAATACATTGAAAAGCTTGGTTCCTTTTAGGGGGTGATAAGCAGAAGCCAAATTGAACAGTAAAAAAGTCCCACCACTTCCATTACTTGACAGCTGTCTATTTCAAAATAAATCTGCTTGTTCCTACAACATTCTTGATATTTGACTGAAAGTATTCTTCATCTGAAAAACTGACTTTTCACAAATGGGTGTGCAACACAGGGTCCACTGTTTTATTTTGAACAGCAAACACAATTCCACAAAGTTCATTTGTGGTAACAGGGTTTCTAGGTCCTGTATCTTACTGAAAAATTGATTATAAAATGTAAGTGAAATACTAAACTTATTTTGGAGTAATTTACTTGGTAAACCTCTGAATTATTGGCCTGTTTGTTCATTCTGCTGCCATGCCAGTGGTTCATTTTTGCTGCCATCATTTGCTGTTCTCACTGCTTCTCATGTTAGAGAAAAAACAATTTATTTCAGTGTTAATTAGGTGATTTATATGTCTTTTGAAACATAAGCATTCTGATTTCTAAGAGTTTATTATGTTTATTCTTCTTACATCTTGCCCTTTTTTTTATTCTTCACTTTGAAGTAAAGAGAACATAGGCTTTATACATTTGGTAATTCTTTATTTAGTATCAATGTGCTGATCTGTTGAGAAACCTTCAGCTCGTGAAATGAAGGAAAGTTCCTTCATTTACTACAGTAAAATAACAAAGATTACTAAATGACATTTGCACTTGGGAAAGTACTACACATAAGGATATAAGTGAAAGTGGGTGTTTTGCATAGAACACCTTATGCATAGAAGAAGTTACTGTTCAGGTAGGTGTACTTTATTTGTATTGAATTTTTCTGAAGACATCAGATTTTAAAGCCAGAAAACCACTCAAGTTTTCTTAACACTGACATGACTTCCATTATGATTTCAGTTCTTGTTTCTTAACAACTTGAGCCTGTAATATATCTTCTTTTTTTAAAAAAAGGCCCAAAACCAATTGATTAAAATTATGCATTCATATACATAAGTTGCAAAACCAGTGACCCTTGGTACCTTCTTTCAAGCATAAATCATCCTTGCCATTTAAGAAAAGAAAAAATCACTTATTTTGCATTTGACTGTCTTCAGTTTCTTGTCATTCATTATTCTTCTTTGCTTTCTTAAATTCAGGACCCTTCTGTTCCCTTTGATGTCTCAATTGCGTACTTCAATCAAATTAGCCTTTAATTTTCTTCTTGGTAAATAAAGGCTTCTTTACTCAGTCACTGTGATTCTTTAGTCATTCGTATGTTGTTTTTTTCTGTGAGCCTTTCCCATTTTTTTGGCACTGTTCTTCAAGTGGGGAATGCTACACTTCTTGTGCTTTTTTAGTGCTAGTCTCATCAGTACCAGAGTCACAGTAATTTTGCTTCCTGTCTTCTCCAAATTCCTGTGTTTACCAGGTCAAGGACAATACTTCCATGCTGTCCAAGGAATAATATTCAAGTTACTGTTAATCAGTACCCAGATCTCTCATTTTGAGTTACTGCTTCTGAGGACAGTGACCCCCCTATTCTGTCACCTTTTTGGGGGCATTTTTAAGTACAGCATTGTGTGCGGTGAATGAAGAGATGTCGTACCTCTGCATCGGCACCTTCAGTAATTTCTTCAGAAATTATTGCAGCTGCGGGATTTTTCCACAAATTATTTCACTTCCAAATCATCAAGAGCTGAATATTCTGATCAGCAAGTACTGTGTTGTTTTGAGATGGTTCATGTGCTGCTGCAGGAAAGGTACAACCATACTAAGATGGTACCCTTGAGCTCTGTGATGTGTCTCATTTTTAAGACTGTTTAATTTACATGGTGCTATATAAATGAAAATGTTCCGTAAAATCAAGCCACATATTTTCAGAAGTTTAAGTTTTCTACATCAAAATTGTTGATTTTTGTCAACCAAGTTTTATAATGTCCTCAAGAACCAATATCCACTTAACGTGACACGTTTTATGCTAATACATGGTGATTGGCACTAATTGTCGATTGTTAGTGGTGACAAGAACTTATGACTCAGGCATAAACCAGATGGTGATGGTGTAAACCTTATGTGTTGTGCTCTGTGTCTGTATATCAAATTCTTCTGGGGGTACTTCTATTTTCATACTCATTTTTTCTGATCTTTTCTACTTAGCATGATGTGTCATAAAAACAATTGTGCTACTCAGGAATGAAGACGTTCAGGAAACTTAGTTGTAGTTGTAAATACACGAAAAACAAAATGTCTCTGTTGCAGAAACAAGACTTGGCCTAATAGTAGAGACTACCGTAAGAGAGACAGCCTTCTCCTTGTTCCTTTTTGGTATTCATGAGCTTGCACATGAGGGGGCTCTCAGACTGAGTGGGATTCTTTGTTGTCTGTAGGTGCTTACTGTTAGGATGGCCATACCAAGTTTACCTTTCTGTGCTCTCCAGTGGATGTAGGACTCTTAAAAGTTACTGGTGTAGTTATTGAATGCGGTGTATTGCTAACAAGTAGCCCTTGATTTCAATTCAAATAGCTCAGTCTCTTCTAATATACCATCATTGTATAAGCTATGGCATTTTTGGTTTTGTAATTTTGTGCTTTTTATTAACCTGTGAAGATGCTAAAAACAAGACTACATTGGCATTGGAGTGGATTATTAGAAAGTCAATAGAAATACAACAAAATCTGAAATGGCTGGAAATCGTTGGCATAAATTTATCCATCATTGGGATCCTTTTATTTTCTTAGGACCAATTGAAACAATTGTACTGGGGTGTGTGGCAAGGAAAACCTACACCGAAGCCCCAGAAAGGAAACAAAAAGACCAAACCACTCTAGTTTTGTCACTATCAAACTATCAGAATGTTCACAACATCAATATATCATACTCTAGTTCTGTTACATGCTAATTTTTTTCAGTTTTGTTTAATGTCAGCACAATATGAGAACATATTTTTTATGGATATGAAGCCATGTCCTTTGTGTATGAATCAAGTAAGTGACTTACTAATACACAGGTTAAATGGAGCTTGGCTTTTGAATTGTGTTTACAAGAAAGAAGAAAAAGGATTTTTTTTTTCCCATCTCCTAGGTAGCTCAAGCCCTTTTCCTTTGTTGCATGGTGGGGTAGCAGGTATGTGTGTCAACATAACCAAATTCCAAATGCCTGTTACATTTCAGCATTGTTCAGAAGCTCTTGAACAGTATTTTAGAACTAATGTGCAACTTCTCAAGAAAGTCACTCTTTATAAATTGTGTAGTAGTTATGTTTGCTATCTCTCACTACATTTTTTCACTAGAATTTCTTGTTAAAAAGATAATAAATATGACATTGTCAACGATTCAATTTATTCTTTGCACATAAAGCAGGACTGTCTGTAAGTGACTATTCAGCATCCCAGTAGGCTCAGAAACCTAGGACTAGTCTCTTTTATGACAGTGAGATCAATGCTGCTGCTAAAGCTGCCAAGTGTGTTTAGGCTATAATAATGTCTGCACCATTATTTATCAGAAGAGTTCCAGAAGCACACTGTATGAGATATTATTTGGTAGGGCTATATGTGTGGTAGGTTGCTGCATTTAAGGAAAGGGAAGGGGAGAAGCACTTATTAAATTAAATGTCTAGACTCTTGTCTGCAGGAATCAATTGGCTCTCACCTATTTGTATATTCATAACACATATCTTTGGCATCATAATTTTTCTCAGCTGTCACTTCATGACAACAAAGCAGCAGCAGCAGCGGTACCTGAGACATGGCATTTGTAACTACTGGAGCATCAAAACAAAACAGGCAGTCATTCCCTGTTGTAGGGATTCTTTTGTTTTTATGAAGGTAGAAGGAGATATTCAGCTTCTTAAATATTTTTCCAAGATTAAAGTATGTAGATATTTCTGTTCTCCCTCACTTATGATTTCTAACACACCTCACTTGCTTTATTGTTTTCAAATCTGTGACACTGTATTATTTTTTGAATACAATGACTATCCACACTGTTGGTTATGCAACTCCTTTCATGACCTGTATGGCTCCTAGTCAGACTTGATTGACAGTATTTCCTCTTAGACATGCTAGACGTGGATGTACAGGAGACACGCTTAGAAATTTAAAGTGCCTTCTGACGCCAGCCTGAAGCACTTCAAAAAGAAAAAAAAAGTCCCAATAGCATTAATACCATTCATAGGAGGGGAAGTAAAACTGAAACAGTATTTTGAAATGTGAACTTACAAAATAGTTTCAAGTGACTGACACCTGTATGCCCGAATAAATTCCGAAATAACTTAGTAGGTTATGTCCCATACATGCATGTCTGTAGCAGTTTGTTCCCCTCTCTTTAATGTTATAAGGCTTATGTCAGGAAGCATCTGTAACACTTTATAATATGTAACACTTCATGTAGTAATTAATAGGGACTATTCTCTGTTTATAGCACACCAAGGATTTATTTTCAGAAAGTCGTAGTATGTGCATTTATCTCTCCGTTATAGCAAAATGAAGTAAAAGGAGATTGTAGAGGCTAATTCTTATGAGGAGCATTTTGGTTTTATGGTAAACACCTGATAATGATTGTAATGGAATTCTCCACTGGAATAAAAGCTCTTTTCCCTGCATCTTCTCTGTACAAAGCCCAGCCCCTATTTTTAACCAATACTATTCCAAGAGATTGTGTCATTAGCTTTTGAACTGGTTTTAAAAAATGAGTATCTTCTGCAAAGGGAGGGCCATGAATTCTAGCTTGATTTCATCAAACATAAAGATTTGGATTCTGCTACCAAAAAATACTAGTGGACTGCTTCATACACAGAGATGTTACTAAGTTCAAGGATCACGTGTAAGATGAAACCTTTAGATGTAGTTTGAGACTGCAATAGCATATCAAACTCAGTATAATGAAAGGATATGTGTGTTAACATATGGTATTTTTATAGTTAAGTAATATGTCTTGGAAGGACATATCCTTGGAATACAGAGCTTCTTAGTTAATGAGCTGTAAAGTGTATGTGTTCTACAGGGCAGTCTTTTACCTGAGAGAAGTTGATGGTGTTTGGACTGTAAACTAAGTGTTTCCCATCTAGTGTGCACTTAACCAGAACACCTGACCTCCTGAGTGCTGGCTGTGAGTCCCTGGGCATCTGACTTCAAATTTGTCAGGGCTTCTCTTCTTTAAAGATTTAAAAAACCCACCAAACGTTAAATTTAAGTGTTGATATATAAAAAAGTAAATAAATAATTCTCATTACCCTCACTGATGGTATATTAATTTTTTTTGGCTTTTCTAACCTATAATTTTTGTAATGTAGAACTAATAGATAATGATAATATATATCATGTCTGGTAGAGATTGACAGTTTAAATATTTAAAAAATAAATAGATTTGTTTGTGAGCTTACAGACAGGGGAAGATGGTGACTTCTTGAGAGGAACGGGAGTCGAAGTTGGTAAGGTGTATTATATCTAACACAAGGAAGGAAAAAGTGATCCCATTACTCTAGAAGGGGCAGTGTCCTAGACTTAATTAGTCCTGTTGCAGAAGCAATGAGATGGGAAATGGATGACAAAGAATAGCACACGAAATAATCAGGCACTTGGTCTTCACCTGTATCCATGTTGATTTGCCATACTAGGTAACCTTTGGAGTCCATGATTCCTGTCTTTTTTCTTGATTATCCGTTTCTTGGGAAGTGTCAGTCACACAAACTAGCTCACTGCCCCAGTTTCTTGAACTAAAAGGTGCAGATAATGATTGCAACATGCCTGAATCAGCAGTGTGTACCTGTGGATGGGATGTACCCTGTTGGTACGTTGTGAGCGTGTAATGACTTCTCACCATCTCCTGAGAAGGTTTTAAGATGAAGGTCTGGTCTTTGCTGAATTCAGCTGAGCCCATTCATTTTATCCTAAATGGCCAAAAGCTACTTTGTTCTCCATAGGATGGTGCCGTAGATTGATTTGCTTGAGCAGAGAGGAGTTTTTATTTATTTCCTCCAGTGTAGTAAAGGTCAAAGGGATTGAAGTAGCTTCCAGCTATGTTATGTAGTTATGACTTGTGTGATAATCTTTTAAAAGTGTTTGCTTTTGTGTTTATTTGTTTTTTTGATAAATCAGATCAAAAACACCTGCAGTTTTTTAAATAAGTAGAAAGAAAAATTCCTCTCTTCTCAGGTACTCTAGAGGAGGATGAAAAATCTTTCTAAATTCCCTAGAGATGGGCAGAATTAAAATAGAAAAAGTCCTTTAACCAAAGAGCATTAATTTCACTGGAGGAATATCTCAACATTAAAATGAGCAATAGACAAAATTATTCATTCTGTAATACACAGTGAAATAATCTGAGCAACATATGCTCTTTCTCCCTGCCCCCACCTTTTTTCTGAAGGAGGGAAAAAAAGGTTTAGGCTCTATATATGTTAGTACTGTGGTAACCATGTTATAGTGACTTATTTATAGCTGGGTTAAGAAGTTTCTTTGCTGTCCTAAGCTGTTTTTTTGATTAGGAATTGTCACTACTGAAGGAACATGTTTGTATTTATCATTAAAAGGAATGTACCACGTCACAAGATCTTTTATCTTCTTGTTTCCCATTAAACACTGACAAAATCTGAACAACTTGGAAATAATTCTTACAGCAGTATCCAAGTGTCAAGTTAATGCTTCAAAAATTTTGTGAATAAGAGCTTAAAGGAGTTTGTCAAAGAAATAAAAGTCTAGAGCAATTTAGTTCTGTATACTGGGCATGTATGATTTTTTTGGAAGCTTTTACTATACTGCTGCAGTAGGATAGAGTCGGTTTCTATCAAATTTTACAGTAACTTTAATCTGGGAAAACTGTCATGAATTTTTTTCTTTTTAATGGTGATAATGTGATTGGTGCATTATTATTGGTTTCTGATAGATTTTGTTACAGACATGTACTTCCTACACTCATCAGCATTGTCTTAGAAGTTTAACAAATAAGGGACATTTTGAAGATATTAGAGCAAACAGTACAGTACCGAAATCTTGTGAGCATCATTAAATTTTAAAGTAAAAATATTCTGGCTTGTTTTTTTTAAGCTTCAGGAAACCCTCATATTAAAATACTTCATAAGCAGCCTGTGAATAAGACAGAACACTGCACATTGCTTTAATTCTGGTAAACCAGAAGAACCATGTGTGTTAAATCTGCACAGTTTCAATCTGCATTTGTATATATATGAGTAATTTATTTGCCTTTTTTTTTTTTTGGCCTCAAGTGGTGTTTGTTCAGCATCAAGTAAGTGTGGTTGGTAAAAACAAAATTATTTTTCAAGGTAGAGTTTATATCTTAGAGACTTGTTTTGTAACTGGTTATGAGTTTAGACTGGGAAAAAACCTTCGTTTACAAAATGGGAACATTCTGGCTTGATCCTACAGGAAGGCTAATATTAGTAGTTTGTTCTGCATCATCTTTTTTTTTTTCTTCTGTCAAAATAATCAGTTGTCTTTTCAGAATTAGGTGTTGTACTGTGTGAAGGGGAGAGCCTAGAATTACTGATTGGTGTTTATTGTAGAGATTAGGAGAGACAGAAAAGGTGTTTACTCATTAGAAGAGTGTAATGGTTCACTGAGCTCCTTCTATCTCTTAGGAATTCTGTCACACTTGGATAAAGCCGTGATTCTTGTATAGTCACTGTAAACAGCATTTCAGATCTGGATTTTATCATCACCTGATGGTGTGTGCATATTCATACCTGTGTGTAGGCAAACTGAATATGCAATCGTAGTAAAGAGCAAAATTTTAAAGTGGCTTTGAACTTTTTCAGAGGCAATGCCTTCTGGACAGCATATCCTAGAAGCTTGCTCTGAAGTCTTGTAAAGTTGCTTGTGTGTATCTATGGCATGGGTAAGGTTACACTGGGTTTTCTTATGGTAAGGTGGGTAGTAGATCTTAAACAATATATCTGTTGTGGACAATGCACAGGTGAGAAAATGAGTTTAGAGAAAACTTCTCTAAACTTTCCTTTGCTTTTTTTTTCTCTGCATGTAATTAAAAATAAACATTTTCATTAGCACTTTATTTCCCCCCGTCATACTCAAAACGCATACTGAAGTCTTAAAGTAACTAGAATTTATTTCTTCAATCATTTGTTAAAAGAAAAGCAGTAAAGCTTTTTTTCCTCTGCTAATTTGATGCAGAATTGTAGATTTTTTTTTCTTTGAATTCCTCTTACTTGCAGATTTTCTTCATCCATGAATCTTACGTTGTAAATGATAAATAACTTCGTCTTATCATATAAACTAGCTTAAGAGCTCTATTTACAGAAACAAAGTATGTGTAGTATTTCCAAATTTTGTAGAAATGGATGAGTGGGCCTGAGCCTAGACTAAGCCTGCTTTGTCTGTAAGATGCTTCTTTTCCTCCTTCATTGTAGTATCTGTCCACCAGGCACCTGCCTGGAACTAGTCAAAAAGGAATTTCCACTCTCCATTGAACTTGAATGTAGGCAACATTTTTACCTGTTATCTTCATTCTGTTCTTTTGTATTTCTTTCTGTATTTTTAGATATTTTTGTTTGAGCTCAAATACAATGCATTCTTGTAGGAAGGGTCCTACCGTTGCTTTCTAATCCAGTTTTCATGACCTTAGTGATCATTATGAGAAATTGAGCTGTGATGGGAGGAGTTTGACCTAAACACACTGTCAAAATACTTGCGTAAGAAAATAATAAAATGGGAAAATAGGATACACCCATTTAAAGCCATTTTACTGCTTGTGTAATGGGCTTGCTGTTTTTAATTTTGCTATGAAAATTAATTTATTTCTAGAGTTTAATTGTTACATTGAGCAAACAGGAGATAAGATGGCAGTGTTGAAGGAGTTTCATTTTCCAGCAGGATCTGTGTTCAGAATTTTATTTGCATCATCTCCTAGAACACAGTGAACTTTTTTTTAATAGGATCTGTTGTGTTAGGTAAGACAAAGAGGATGACAGGAATAATTTAATATTTCTGAAGTTGTTGGTAAGGCCTCATGAGAAATCATGGCCTCATTTACGAGAGTGCAGTAGTATTGGCTTATTGACCTGAAGCACTGGAAATAACTGTCTTAAAGATCACATGCAGAGGCTGAACTACCTGGGCACTGAAGTAATAATGTTATAGCTAATAATATACAAATGTTTTTAAAAAAAAAAAAGTCATCTGCAGCCTCAAGAAGTAGAGTAATTCTAGAATTTTTAGGAGATGAGACTGGTGTGCTGCAGTAGTTGTGCATCCAGGTTCTTGAAAAGATAATATAGAATTGTCTTGAAATGGGCAAGCATAGATTTCAGCATTTTAATGTAGCCTGCTCTTCTGATTTGCTGCACAGCACTAGGGGATTGGATTAACCTCAATCTTTTTTTCAGCAGGGAGAAGAATTCACCCTTTTATAACAGATGGTATGAATAGTTCAGTTTATGATGCAAGTTCTAAGTGATTTATAATCCTGTAATCCCTCTTCCAGCTTAAGAATTGGAGTAGCATACAACAACCTAGTAGGTAATCAAAACTGGCATTTGGGATTGCTGAAGTCTAATGATGTTTGCATTTGACTTGTTGATGGGAAATACTAAAATGGAAATACTAAAGGCTAATTTACCGGTAAATTGACCTAAATTCTCTAAAAAGGTATGAGACTCCTAATGTGTTGCTTAAAAGCATATTTGGGTGCACTAGTCTGCACTGGAAGTTCATAGTGTAGGGAGATAAGGGGAGATAGGTAGAAGTGTGTGGGGATACTACAAGTTATCTATTTTGGTCTGGAATTTCTGGACCACATCTGAAAGGCAAATTCTCTGAACACCTACTTAGGAATTTCAGAATGCTGCTTTTACCCGATTTTCCTTTGTTTCTTCATTGTTTTTAATTAGAATTAATTTCTTGTTATGTGGGCCTTATTTCTGCAAAGATGGACTCTTCTTTATATGTTTGTTTCTCTATAATTTGATTGACTTTTCTTTAGCCATCTAAATGGGGGGCTGCTGAACCAGTAAAACCAAGATTAAATATTTTCTGATGGGTGACAGAAGTTCACTTTTCAGGAAGAAAAGACAGTGTTGAGGTGCTGGTCAATAGCCTCCTGAACATGAGCCAGCAATGTGCCCAGGTGGCCAGGAAGGCCAGTGGCATCCTGTCCTGTATCAGGAATAGTGTGGCCAGTAGGACTAGGGCAGTGATTGTCCCTCTGTCCTTAGCACAAGTGTGCTAAGGCCACACCTCAAATCCTGTGTTCAGTTCTGGGTCCCTCACTGCAAGAAAGACATTGAAGTTCAGGAGTGTGTCCAGAGATGGGTAACAAGCTCGTGAAGGGTCTGGAGCACAAGTCAAGGAGTGAGGAGTGTGTGAGGAGTATCTGTGAAGCTGGAGTTGTTTAGCCTGGAGAAAAAGAGGCTCAAGGGGGAATGTGACTGCTTTCTACAACTACCTGAAAGGAGGTTGTAGTGAGGTGGGAGTCAGTATCTTCTCCTGAGTAACAAGCAGTAGAACAAGAGGAAATGGCCTCAAGTTGTTCGAGGGGAGGTTTGGATTGGATGTTAGGAAAAATTTCTTCACTGAAAGGGGTTGTCAAGCATTGGAACAGGCTGCCCAGGGTAGTGGTTGGGTCACCATCCCTGGAAGTATTTAAAACATTTGTAGAGGTGGCTCCTGGGGACATGGTTTGGTGGTGGATTTGGCAGCGCTGGGTTAACAGACTCTAAATTAAAGTCTTTTCCAACCTAAGTGATTCTGTGATTGTGTCCTCAGCATTAGAGTAGCCTGCACAGCTGGGCAATGACAAGGAAGACCCAAGCAAGCCAAGTGATCTTAATGTTTTGGCAAACGAAATGAAGTCAGAACTTTTATTGTATATGAATGCAATTATATTGCATATATATAATTATATATTGTATATACAGTAATTATATTGTATATGAGTGCTTTATAATTTCATTCCAGAAGCTTGAAAACAATGCATCCTTTCTGATTTTCTTTTAGGGTGCACGTGTGAATGTTTGGGATGTCCCAGACAATGAGTTAGTGAAGATGTAGCTTTGTGTGATTTTTTTTCTTTTTCTTTTTTTTTTCTTCTTGCAGCAAAAGTCAGAAATTAAGAAAAATTTGTATATCTTGATAATCCATTTTTTTTGGTTTTTTTAAATCAAAATACAGTGATTTTAAAATAATTGAGACACATCAAAGCATGTATGAGACATTTCCTAAAATATTCTCCAGTACTGTAGTCTCAGCATTCTTTACCTATGCAAAAATAGTTCACAAAATTTTCTTGAATATTCTATGTTTCATATGCAGTTTAAAGATTTTTGAAGTCTTTCTTACTCCTATAAAATATTGAACTTATTACCACTAACACTATATGGAATCCCCAGAGAGCTCAGTGTTGTAAAACATGAGGCCTCTGTCTGCACCCATTCATGTGAACAAAGCTATGAAGTACAAACTTTGCAACATATGCAGGATAACTATTTTAGTAATTAGCTTCAGTAATCACAACAAACTAGAAGCTGTTTATTATTACACTATATTTAATATTGTGTAAGATACACTTAGGCTTTTTTTAATGTTTCAGAGTGAGTTCTGCAGAAATATAGCACCATAAAACGGTTACTCAAGCACTGTTGAACTCATTTCCCTCTGAGTTTGACTGGTGAGGATTTTATATTCACTCTTAAATATATACAAATTGGAAAGTCTCCCTTAATGTATAACTATCCGAAAACTAGTACCTGTCAGAAGCCAGTTGCCTAGACTACTGTCTGGGCAAGGGGAATGTATAGCCACCTGCAGAAAGTCATTCCTACCTTCATTTGGAATGGAACAATATGCCGTCTGGGATGTGTAGCCTGCTAGCTTTGGCTGCACTTGATTTATTAGATAATTAAACTTAGATGAAAGAAAATCTCATACATGATTTTAATTTACTTTTGCTAAAAAAAAAAGAAGTCTTGATCCAACTTTACATGTCTAGTCTTTAATTTCAGGGTAATTATTATTAGTGCTTGTCTGTTTCAGTGACCCAAATACTCAGACAAACTGTAAATATTGTGTAGTAAGACAGAACTTATAAAATACAGGTGTCTGATTTTCAAGCATGTAGATACAAAAGTAGCATTGACCTGATTTTCAGAACTAGAGCACTGCTGGTTGTGCCAACAAAAATAGAGCATGCTGACACTTTCTCAGAAACTGCTTTTCAGCATCTGATCTCCAAACTCATGCTCTGAGGTATGTGGTGATAGGGGATTGCTTTTCATTTTTTATTTCTATCTATTGTCCTGACTTGATAATATTTATTACTCTATTATATGGAGGAAGACATATTTGTTCCACTTTTAGTCTTGCTTTGCCTCTGTGCTATGAGGCATACAGGGCTTTTTGTCTTGTGAACTTCCTAGTTAAATAAGTTTTGCAGGAAAAAGGGAAGGTTGCTATTAGTGTTGAAGATTTAAAAAGTAGCCATCAAGATGAGTTTGTGTTTTACCACTCAGCCTTGATCTTTCCTTTCTAATCATGAATCTCTGCCTTCGTGCTTGTTTTGTTATCAAAACTGTGGTGTTTGGAGCAGTAGCTCTTGGTCTGAGTCATACTGTACGTGGAGTATGTGGGACATGCAGGTATGCAGCCGGACTGATTCAAAATGGCCTTGCCCAGAACCAGAGTAGGAATTTTATGTCAGTCATGCTGCCTTACGCTCCCACCCATCTTCATGCAGCACATGGCCCACCCCTGCGCGCTGTGGATGCTTAGTGAGAAGGCTGCTGCTTCCAGCTGGGTTTCCTCTGCACTGAGCGAAGGGGCTGCTGAGGGACTACAAGCAGCAAAGGCTATTTGCACTATTTAGGCTTAAGTAGAGCGAGTGAGCAAGGGAATACAAGTCTACTCCCTTCTGATCGAAAGCTGTCTCGATAATCACACAAGATGAAAACAAAGCTAGTGTTCTTGAAGATGCTTTTAGTCTGTTTAAAAACCTTGTTTTCACAATGGATTGTTGCTCAGTTTTAAGCACTTTCAGATACAAGGGATTACTTTGCTATCTAAAAGCAGAATTCATAAAGTAACTTCGTGTGAAATAGGTATTTTATTTAGAAAATTATAAGAAGTTCATGCAGGTTATTGAAGAATAAATGGATTGTCCGCTGGGAAGCATCAAAGTGCACATATGGAAGAAATATGATACACTACAGAGGTAATGGAGGTTTGTGCTGTCATCTTTCCTAGACCTATTATTGACTGAGGGTTACAGCATAAGCGTTTCAGATAGCAGAGCTGCTTGGCATTTCTAACCTGTTAGTTGTGGAGCTGTTGAACATAAGTCTTGTAGCAGGGGAAAAGAAAGAACATTAAAACAAGCCCGAAGCTTTGATTGGCATTGTGATTTTTAATCATTCATATTAGGTTGGAAGGTTTTATTGGCAAAATTGGATTTTGCAACTCCTTATTGCCTTACGGAAAAAAAGCAAGTGATCCCTGATCTTGATACCAGTGTACTCCCAGTGACACAATCTAACCAGGCTTGCTTTCAGAAAGTGTATATAAGTGTTGTGTGTAAAAAAGTACGTATTATATGTTAAGAAAATTAATGGCTGTCTTTCCTTTATTGCTTCTCTGCATTTAAGAGAGACACGTATGCGATCTGAAAAACAGATTTATGTGTAATGTTTTAAGCAGTAGTATATATTCAGAAAATTGTATAGTTTTAAATGAACCCTTTTTAAAAATGCTGTTGCTGTGCCAATATCTAGAAAGAAAAGACATGTAACACTTGAAAACAAAATGTGAGCCATCAATCTAGGTTTCCTATATATAGAAATTCCTTGTTGGTTGAATATAATTCTTGCAGTAATGTGAGATGCTAAACTGTTACTGTATCCTGTTTAGAATGGATCAAGATTGCTGTGTTGGATGCAAATGATGGGTCTTCTTCATCAGTCTTGTGGATTACACAGGGGCAGCACATGAATTGTGTGAATGGCTATATCCTTGCTGTTAATATCAGAAATAGAGAGTAGAGTTGAGGGCTCCAGAGGCATAGCACCTTAGGAGCCTATGTCCATAGGAAAAGTCTGTGCAGTGCATTTCTAAAGGCAATATGTTGAGAACTGACAGTGTGAGTTACAGATTGATTGGAGAAGCCCGGTAATTCATCCTATTAAGCAAATATCCTGTGGCTGACAGTGCACAAAAGATTAGTTTTACTGTGCAGCAGCAAGTTCCCTTGGAGATAACCAGTTTGACAACATTCTAAAAGTATGAAGGCAAGTTTAAATTAAAATAAAGGTCAGACATATATATTTAAGCTTTGAAAAAAAAAATAATCGAAGGACAAAAAAAATAGAATAGGCCATATGAAGATAAGATGACTGTCATGGTGGAGAATAAAAAGAAGGGAAAGAAAGGCAGGTGTGAACTTTTAACCCAACCAAAATAAATTAAATCTGTATCTCTCAAAAGCAAAGCATTGTCAGAAAGATTGCCCTTACTAACAGCCAAGCATGTCCTTAATGAGATCAAGGGCTCAACCTCTGACAGAACAGGGTAACAAAGCACCTCTCTTATCAATGCAACTATATCTTATTTGTTTTTTTAAAACTAACTTCTGTTGTATCTCCTTCGGTGTTATAGCCAAATTAACCTTTCCACAATGGCATTCTTTCCTTTAGAAATCATGTTTTAGAATTTTAAAGCATGTTTTATGTTTGCTTCAGGCAACCCAATTTGACAAAGAAACTCTCACCATTTACCTGATTTCAAAGTCTTAAGTGTTCATCTTGGAAGAATAATGATTCTGAAGAATGGCTTATATCTTCAGAAGAGTCCTGGATGTCAATGATCCCCAAATGTTTTTGCTTTGAACCATATTACCTAATGCTTTTTATCTGCATGAGAGAAGTTAGGCAAAAATCAGTAAATGCAATGTGGAAAGATGCAAAATTACTTTAAGAAGTCCTTTCCCCACAAAACAACAATAAGAAAACCTCAAATTTCTAAAAACCTGAGCCATCATAAAATATGGTGGCATAGATGTACCATGTGTTTAATGATAGAGTGTTTGAAACATAGTGATTGATTTTAGAAGATCAAGTAGGCAGTAAAAAGAAATAATCATTGCTTGCATGGTCACATAAACCAAAACCAGAAGCAGTACAGTGTTTGGTACTTGTCTAGTTTACATTTGACAACCCTGCAGACTGTGAAAAGGATCCAGGTGCTTTTCGGATTTGAGGTAACAGGGTAATATGCTTGTTCCCATTGGAAGTGAGCAAGATATATATCTGCTGACCCATAAAGACATTGTTTCTGTTCTGAGAGAGTTTGGTATCTGTGATGCTAAAATGCTACTTAATAGAAATGGATTTTAAATTGCTATATACAGCAAAGTCATCTTATCTAACCCAGAACCATTCAGTATTATCAAAGAAAGGTACTGTTCCTGTGGGTTGAAAGGAAAATATACTTAATTTTACTCTCATAATTCTTTCATGTCATGCTGGAAGATCCTACTTTTGAATACAGTTTGACTGAGAAATTTTTTTTCCCATGTTTGAGACATACTGATATTTCTTCTCCCAGTGCTAGATGAGAAGTTAGGAAGAGAACGTGAATACCAAAACTGATTTATGAGCTTGTTTGTTGTCTGGCTTTAACCTTTTTTTGTGTAACAATTTACTATATTAGAAGATAATTCTTTATGTCACAAAACCCCACATGACATCAAGTATTGCCAAATCTCTCAAGCCTTCTAGGACAAGTACTCCCACTGTAATTTTTTAATCTTTTTGAGAATCTGGGGAAAGGCTTCTTCTTGTGTCTTTAGATTATCAAACAACATTTAGTCAAGGATATTAAAAAAAATAAAATAAAAAAAAAAGACAAAATCTAGGCCAGGAGGTTTTAGAGATTTCTCCTCTCAGTAACAGTTCTTAAAAAACTTCTAAGGGAAAAAGGCAGGGTTGCAGCAAAGTAACATTTTGAACCCTGAAAATTTTGTTCATGTACATGCCTGTACACAGTGCCGTTGTTTTGCTTGTAGTTCAGATTCATGTGACTAGTGAGGGAGTCTATTTGGATAAAAGACTTGAAATGCTGTGATCTTCAATGATTTCACTTTTATAAATGTGTATCTTTTGAAAGCGGAAATTGCATTAATTCATCAATACTGCCTATTTTTAGAGGCGATCACCTGCCTCTGCATCCCAGGAGTCATCTTGTCCCTTTTGGAGACTGCAGGTCTTGGAGATGGTAAGCTGGCTCACATTGCTGTTTTCAAGCAGTGAATCTGACTTGAGAGGTGGTGCCTCACAGCAGATTCCAAGACATTCTCTGTTTGCAGCAACAGCCTTGCCCTTGTGCACCAGGTTTGCTCAGTCCTGTACCTTCACATCCTTTTGTCTTTCTCTATATGCTACTCTCATTTGTCCTGAAAAACTCTTGTTACCCACGTTCAGCACAGAAAAGGAGCAGTAATTTCCTTTGTTTACAAGCGGAAGGAAAGGCACTGTAGAATACTTTCATTTCCAGCATTTTCTTAACTCAAAGAAGAAAGAGAATCACTTTAAGCTTTGATCATAAGGAAAATCAGTAAATACAAATTGTCCCCACATTCAGGAAATAAATACCTGCTTTTCATCAGTCTATCCATGCAGACTCAGGACCTATTCACCACTCAAAGTCTGTAGGATACTTAGTTCTGTAACATCATCCTCCTTGTTCACAGTAAGGCCAAATCACCACTACCAGAATAAGTTATTCCCGTAGTGAGGTAATGCCTCTTCACAGGTTTCTCTCATTCTCAGAATGAGTTTTGAATTCGAGACATGGCCATTTTTTGTACCGTGTTACCCCTTGTAATTACTAGCAGCAGACCAGTCACAGGTATGGGTGATCTCTTCCTTCAGTCCTTGGGTTTTTCAGATTCACAAGACAGCACTGATCAACTCTGTTCAGATTCATATGTGAAAAGTCTCAGCTTCCCACTCATTTTTGCTTGCATGTTATATTATGTTATAGTTACACAAGGACCTATAGTTACACAAGATTTAGTTCCTGGTCCAGGATCTTGTCTGATACCTCAGTGTTACTCATTTGAGATGCTTGAGGCATCTCTCAGAGCCATGGTCAAAATTACTACTTAATTCATTTTAAATTGAAAGTGTCCTTCTCAGCTGAGATCACTTCAGCCACAGAACGAGTCAGCTGCAGATTTTTATGGCTGATTATTCCTATGTGATAATGTTTCATAGCAACAAAGTGATGCTGAGCCCTTGCTGCAGGTTGACTCC
Source organism: Cephalopterus ornatus (assembly GCA_013396775.1). NCBI lineage: Eukaryota > Metazoa > Chordata > Aves > Passeriformes > Cotingidae > Cephalopterus > Cephalopterus ornatus. The sequence continues at coordinate 878,072 of VZRE01005948.1, read as the reverse complement.
CAAATGGTCTTAAAATGCTAATTGAATCTGCAAGTAGAGCTTTTCTTTTTCCTTTGTTTTTCTTTCAGCCTTGCCATTTATAAGGAGATGAGAAGTTGTGCTTACTGCATGTTGCCAAAGCTGTTACACCACTGAGAATAAACTGTTGGTTTTCTGTTCTAGCTGTAGTTCCAAAGTACCAAGTCTCAGAAAAAACCCTAAGTGAATTAGTAAACAACAGATTTTGTTGCTGTATTGTCATATTTGCTGATATTCCTTTCTCCTCATACATCAGAATTCGATTGAGAACCTCTTCTTGATGCAAATGTGATTTTTTTGGAGTTGTCATGGAATTTGTCAAGCTGTAAGCATTGGATTTGTGTTGATAGAAGTCTAGTTTTGAAGAACAGTACAGCACTGATGCAACTATGTCTATCCCAGTGTATAGGAATTACTGCTTTCTAGTCTTTATGTTGGGATTCACATTCTGACTCACTTTCTCAGCTGATAGAATGACTTGATGGAATCAGTGACTGCCACTGTGAAGAACACAGCTTGTTCTTCCTCTCTTCCACTCTGTGTTTCCTCCCACCACTCTTCTGAGGTGGGCTTTGCATTCCTTAAGAACATAAGCAGTTCTGGAAGTGTTCCTTAGGCTGCTTTTATGTGAGTCCACAAAGTTGGAAGGTGTGTTATTACTGCAAAACTCAATTACATGCATATGACTTACAAAGAGTTCTTGCTCTTTTGTATTTTGTCTCAAAGTGAATTTGGCTCACAGTTAAAGATTTTCTTTTTGTCAGCTTGAACAGACCAATTATGTTCCCAAAAAGTTGAAGGTCAGCAGCTAAGGCACAGCTCTGGGTTGTGCTCTGTTGCAGGAATCTGCCATGGCCATAAAAGTTGATGTGAGAATTGCATGGCTTGCTTCCAGTGGCTTTGATGAAGAAATCTTTTTATAGCAAGGGCAGGTACTGGTGTTCCAAAACAGAGAAAATGGCATGTAATTTTGTGAATACTTATTCAAAGAATAGACATATAAAGAGGGCTTGAGGAGGATGTACAGGTCTTTATTTTTTTTAAAGATACGGTTTTTATGAAAGCTTTTTAGGAGTTGGCAGCATATCCAAACACCTGCTGCAATGTTTAATTAAAATACTCCAGCTGAATGGAAAGCTTTTCTCCTGACCTTTTTTGAAAAGAAAAGGATTATTTGACTTTACATAGTTCTGATGAAAAAAACCCTGTAGTTTTTACAGGAAAAAATGCAGGTGATGAGTTTCCAGTATGAAGACTGTTTATTTGATTGTTCCCTACACAATTGTTTTAGATTAGCTAGTTTTATTGGACCCATTTCAATTAATTTGTTTTGATTAAAGTTGCACAGGAATACAGACAACAATTAATCTGCATCTTACGGTATGATATATTGCAATAACATTTGTTTTTCTCTGTTGAGTCATGGATGTGACATTTTGATCATTATTTAACGTTGCATGATTCACCTTTTGGTCCAGATTAAAAATGTGCTGTGTCCTACAGAATTTACCTACTACTAGCTTACGCAGAAGTAAAGCAAGCTGCTTAAAATAGGATGAATACAATACAGAAGGAAGAAAGCTGTGTGTTACATTAAAATTTTCAATCATTCAATAAAGATGCATTTGCAGTGTGGTGAAACACCATGTTTTGTATAAAATGTGTTTATTCAGTTATAGTTCTTTATCTCGGAGTTGTGACATGAAGAGATTTTTCAGTAGGATGAATGTTCTTGTGAATCAGCTTTGAAAACATCATAAGACTTGCATATAAAGCCAAGGAATTGCAAGAGAAATAAGAAATAAGCAAATAGCTGTAAATACAATGCAATGCATCCAGTTGGAAAACTTGTTACTCCGAGTTAAAAGCTCAAGTGTTTATTATCTGGTTTAGTTACCATTTTTGTTTCTTGTTGTCAAGGTGACAGACAAAAACAATCAATTTCAATGTTTAAAATAGTTTGAATTCTAGTATAGATGCAACATCACCTTTTCCTAGCATAAATTGAAGACAAATGTCAGACTGACAAGCCTAATTGTCTTTCAGTCTCCAGAACCAGCATAAAACTTTGGGAAAACCATCTGTAAGGCTCATTGAAGTATAGTGGATTTGCTTTCACATGCGTACATTTTAATATCTTTGCTGAGTCTGTCCAAAAATCAGTTGGGAGTTTTATACCTGTCCACTTTGGCTTGGACTAGGACAAATGAGGTTTGATTGAGGCAGGAGCAAAGAATTTCTTAAAATCTGTGGTGCTTGCAGTAGGTGACAATTTCTGTTTATCACTGAGCTGACTTACGGTAGTTTCAAACCCTTGACAGAAATAATGCTTCTTTATCTCCTTACTAATCACAGGTTATCCAGTCAGCTAACCAAGAAGGGATTTCTGAGACCCAAGAAAGAGAATTCTTTACAATGCATAAGTACAATGAAATGTGCTGTAATTTACTTGTACTTTTTTTTTTCATAGAGAAAAATGTATGACTTAAATGTGAAAAGAAGTGTAAATTTTGTAGATTAATAGAAAATGGCAATTTTTTCCTCCCTTCCTTGATGTGGAACACTAGGGCGTTTTGACAATAAACTATACCTGTCAGAATGGGAGCCAATATGTAATGTTAGCAATCAGCTAAGAGGCACTTCATATGGCTTGCTATTAATCATACTGTCAATTTTAATTCCATGGGCATCCTTCTTTCCACTCTTCACTTAGAATTTATTTCAGAGCATGATCAAAGCTCTGCAGTTCATTACATTCAGCATTAGCTAATTTGGCTTTTGGCAACTCTTAACCCAGTTCCTATTAAACGCTGGCCACAAATTGAGATAAGCATTGTGCCAAAACATTTCAGGATTATCAAATGGTAACATAGAGATGAGTGCATTATCATGCTGCTTTCAAGACTGTTGGGTTGCTGCAAATTTAACCATTAGCAAATACTTACAGGGTCCAAGACAAATTTACACCTACAGTAGGTTTTTTCATGTCTTTTGAATTGACTACGGGATGAAACAATGTGAGAAAAACCATGTTCTTGTAACATTTCTGAAATGCTCATTTGTGTATGCCGTAGTTTTATAGAGACTTTTATACAGACAGTTTTGCAAGTGTGCTGTTTCATAAAATATTTTGGATCACAGAATATGCTGTGTTTATACAACAAGATTACTAGGGTAGCTGTTTTTTCCCAAGCTGCGATTAGAATTCTGTGTACAAGACTCCTATCAGAAGATCTTTTATTTAGAATTTTTTCCTTTCAGCAGGTGTTTCTAGAACCTGCTGAATCCTTAATTTCTAGTGATAGGTACAAAAATATCAATTTGCCTGGAGAGAGTGGAAAATGCTGCTTGGGTATGTAAGTAAAACACCCTCCCTACTAGCTCTTGCCCCTATTTTTTTCATACTTCAGTCTTGAAGAACTAATCTGAAAGTCAGCTTAAAATTCTAGTGTAAAAGATATATAAAAAGCCTTGAACGGATATGTCAGTGGTGAGAAGTAATGAACTAGTTGCTTTTTTTGCAGTGTCAAATAAGTTGATGACAAAATTTCTGCAGATTTTGGACTGCCTCACATCTTAATTGTTATTGTTGGAGAAAATGACAGAGAACAATTGGGCTTCTAAATCTTTCAAAAAGTCCTAATAAAACCAGATAATGCTTCAGTTCATTAGTGAACTGAATATGATGTGTAACAGCTATGGTTTAAACATTAGTAAAAATAAACTATAAATAATTAAAAAATTTGTTTTTAAAAAATATTGAATTAATAGAAAGCATAATGTGCTATAAGACAGAAAAATAGTCACAACTGTGTAATTGATCAGATTATTTATGCTTTCAAGTTTATTAGTATGTCTTTTGGTAGAATATTTATTTATTTGACTTCCCCTGAAGACTTATGTTTAAATTTGTATCTGATTTAAATACTTCCTAATGCTGTCCAAGAGCAGGACTAAGTTTCAGAAATAGGAATAGCTTGCTTTGTGTGCTTTCCAACAGAGCCTTTTTTGAAAACAGAAGGAGAGTACAAAAATATGTAAGGTCAGAAGAGATCAGTTTCCTCACTGGGAGATGATGTTTGCAATATTTTATTTTTGCTTTGCATAACTCATTGCTTCTGCAGTTGCTTCCTGAAAACATGAGCACAAAATCTGCTTCCTTAGAGATTATCTTTACTTTTTCTCAAAAAAAAAACCAACCGCCTTTGTTGTTGTCTTACACGTTAGTCTCTTGCTCAGGGGTGCTGGTCTGGAAATGTCTTCTCCTTTCCGTTTTGATAGTATATGAAACAATTGTAGTATTTAGAATAAATTTACTTCTTCTGAAAGAAGCCAGTTCAACAGTCGTGAGGCATGAGACCAAGACTAAGAAAAGAGACTTGTTTCAGTGCTCCTAGAGGCCAGAGCTGCTAAAATGAACCCTGACTCTCATGCTGTATCCTAATACTTAGGATTGAAATATACCTCAGAACTGCATGTTGAAGCCTGGTATCTTTTTCAGTATAGATTTCTACTTGTGATGGTTTACATCGGTAATTGGTAATAAATTGGATTGGTAATAAAAATACAGAGCAGGATTTCTGCACTAACTAAAATAATTTTTGAAGTGTAAATGTGAGGAGACACTGAGCCTTGCCAGCGTTCTTCCTTTCAAGCACATGAATTTAGTACATGCCACATCCAACCACCCCCAGGGAAAAAAAAGGCATTGTGATTCAGCCAATTGAATTTTAAGATCCAGATTCAGCAAATGACTTGAGCGTTTTCAGGCTTAAATGTTCTTCTGAACGTAAATATATTCATAGATATACTTAAAACTAAATATTGAGCAGGGCTAAGCTTCACAAATGTGCTTGTGTGATCTATAGGAGATGGGTGATTTGCTCGTACTCCTCTGATGGTCTGTGAAATGTTCTGTCAGAAATGTAGTTGCCAGTTTTCCTTGGGCAGCCTTTGGAGGTTTGTGTGTGTGTTCATCATCTAAGAGGAGGAAATGGATGTTCTGTTACAGATTATAAATGGACCGGATAATGCCGTCTCTGCTTACGCTTTCTGACGCGTTTTGTAATAAGCTTTTGTTTAGTTGCATCTATCTCAGCCACATTTTAATGGGACAGGCTTAACCCTGCTGGATGGGACAAGTTGGGAGTTTTGAGATTTTGCATTTTTACATAAATGCTTTCCACCTTTTATGAAAGTTGAAGTTCTATATATAAAAAAAATTAAATATAGCCTATTTATAAATATATAAAAATGACGTTATTATGTTAAGAAGAGGCATTGTATCTGTGCTCTGAAGTAGCAATGTGAAGGCTGACAGAAGTCTCACTGATCTAAAGAACGTGCTTTATGATGCTCCTAGGAGAAAACTGCCCAAACTTGGTAAAGATACAGGTTTCTGAAACATCTTTGGTCTGTGTGCTTTGTAGAGGCTTAAAGGAGCACATCAGTTGAACTTTGCACCTGTACTTAGCATATTCCAGTTGAGAGCTGAGACAGATATCACTATGTTGGAGTGGCAAGAGGTATTGGACCAGAAGCAGGAAGGCTGCACTTCAGTCCAAAGTGTTTCCCTGGAGTTTCAGCAGGAAGGAGAAGAAAGCTTGTTCTGGCTGAAATGAGGGACAGATGGGTTATGCTGCTTTGGGAATAAACAGGGTAGATGGAGCTTACGGACTGTGGCAGGCTTCAGGACTCTTAAGTGTGTGCTTGTGTATGTCTGTGGGAAGAGAACACACAGTCTCAAGCTGAAAGGGAGAGGTGAAGAAGCCTTGAAATAGGACCAACATGAAATAATTTTTTTATCATTCCTCTCCCTCCTGCAGGATTTTGGACGTGTCTGTGGGTAAATTGAAATTTTGAATGAAAAATTCCATGATAATATATGGGATATGTGATTTTAAAAGCAGCATTTGTCAGAGTAGCAGAAAAAAAGACCCTTTCTAAAGTCCCTCAGCTGTGATAATTCTGCTCCATTAGCAAGCCTCTGTATTGAAGCCAGTTCAGTCTAAAAGAGGAAAGGAAAGTTTGGTTATGCTTTCTTCTTATGTATTGCAGAAATATTTGCTCATAAATTTATTGCTATCTATTAAAGACAATTTAATTTAATTGAACTTCCTGAGCTTTATGAAAATTTTTCTTTGCCTATATTGCTCCCTTGACAGAATTATTTTTCACTTTCTTCCTGCCTTTTATTATTCTCTTGGAAAGATGCAAGACCCTCAAAGCTAAAAACTTGCCACAGAAAGACAGAAATTGGCTTGATGGGGTTTTTTTTTAAGCCTCTTCTTAGTGTTTGATCTTAGCTTAGTTTAATGTCAGAATACTGTGATCCAGAGTCCTAAGCAAAGAAGCTAATGATCTCCCTGCCTTCTGTCTGACAGCAACATGATCTTGCATTGATACTTTCCTTTGGCAAAGGCATTTTGCATATGCCAATAAGAGGGCAGAGGTTCCAAGTGATGTGCCACTCTAAGGCGTTGGGCTTTTGTGTAGGGTTCTTCACCTGTGCAGAGTTAGTAACCAGTGACTACCTTGTGTCATAGTATGTACTGGTTCTAGGCTGGACTAGGTCCAGATTTCTGATTTTGTTTGAAAGTTTCTATAAATATTAGATTCTAAAATAGCCCTTTGATGCAAAATTTTATTAAAGTCTCTCCAAGCTGACACTTGGCGTGCACTTTATCAGCAACACAGCTACTGCTTATGTTCTTTTTTTTTCTTTGTTTTTTTTTTTCTACTTTGGTTGAGTAGATTTTGTCAGGAATTGCTGCAGTAAAACTGCTATAGAAATCAGATTAGCTGTTCATAATTCCAGGAATTTAACCCTAATTTGCATTTTCTGTTTTAGAAGAGGCAAGGCTGGGGACCCACTGCTGCAAAACACAGCTGCTGCCTCTACTCTTGTCAGTGGCTTTGCAGACCAGAATAGTTCTTCTGGCTCTCTCAACACCTGGCACAGGACCACAAAGAGTTTGATGGCACTGCATTTATCAGGAGGAAGAGATTCAGTGCTGTTTCTGTGCCCGCTTGGCAGATTGCAAAATAAGAGAGGACTTTGCTGTTGGCATTGGAGAGCTTACAGCTTGTGGGAATGTTACCCTGCGTTTTTCTCGCAGTGTAATAGTCCTCTTGTAATCATAAAGGGCATTTTCTTGGAAACAGCACTGCTTTTTAATGGTTGCAGTTAGAAATAATGGTTGGATTTATAACCTGGTTTAACAAAATCCCACCCCCCCCAAACAAACAAACAAACAAACCAAAACCCAGCTCTACGAAGAAATTTTAGTGTTGAACAACTACATTTGCACTAGAGTAGGAAATTTTGATAAACTTTAGTATTTTGGTTTTATAACATATTCATACTAGTGTATATGTAACGAAAGTGAATCTTGCTGTCTCCTGGTGATTTATATTACACATTTATTTTCTGCAAGCTGTCTCCTTTTCGTGGATCTGACTTGCAGGAATTATACTAAAACAAGATTCAGAAATTCAGAAATCAGTAAAACAAGATTCAGAAATCATTCAGGGATGTGAATGATATAATGAACTCAACCACCCCTCTTCACTTTTTCCTTCAATTTCTCTATTACATTATAACTATTTACATTACCTTAGTCAAATTTCAAAATTTGGATTACAAAATGCAATATAAACTGCTAATAAAATAGATACATTTCTCTTAAAGATGTTTTTTTGTGGATCATGTGGCCCACATTCATCGTGTCTGCCAGTTACCTTGACAATTTTATTGATTCTGCTCCAAATTTGCAAATAGTAACAGCTGGGAAAGTTATCCAAGGGAAGCTGTTGCTCTGATGGTGGGGTTTTTTTCAGGTTCACAGGAGTTATGAGGTGGGCTTGAACTCCGTTTGCAATCTGTTAAGTCCAGTATGTTTTCTGAGGTCACAAGTCTTGCACACAGGGACAACCCGTGTCGTCTGAGCATGTTATGACTCGTAAAGCTTTGTTTTGATGGGAAGGAAAAGAACATAAAAAAGCCACTTTTGAGGGGTAAACCAAACATCTACCTAACTCAATAATTTTTTTATTTTTTTTTTTTACAATGGCTCACAGTGGATGCCTAGAAAAGAGAATGACAGCGGGGCAAGCAGTAGTGGCTTTCCACATCTGTACTCCAACTTTTGATCCCTCTCTGGCTTGAAGACTTTCTGAGTCAGAGGTTCTGCCTTCATGTTTAAGGCTGTATCCTTGTGTTTATCGGCTGAGTTGTGCTAGCAGGAAAAATGACTTCTGACAAGCAGCTATTTAGTTGATACTGCAATAAAAGTCTTCATACGGTGAAGTAATTAAAGCAGGTTGCCCTTCTAAAGCTATTTTAAAAAATATAGTGTTTTCCAGGATTAACTGCAGTATTTTTGTTGGGTTTGGTTCTGGTTTCCTGAGATGTCTCTTCTGTTCCCTCCTCATCTGTATCGAAAAGGGGAAAAATTTCCATAATATTATTTATGTCTCCTTGAAATTTATTTATTTTCTTAAAAACTGTTTACATTTGGAGCTATTTTGAAGTCTCAGTGTAAAGTTACTAGTTTGGATTATGTTTTCAAAGCTCTTCAAGCAGCAGTGCTTGAATAACTACCGTTCCAAACTTTGATTCTCACTTTTTAATATAGTTAAAAAAATAAAATCTTTTTCTTTTGCTGATCAGTGTGAGATGAATCCCAGTCCAAAGGACTTTGGGCAGCTAGAAGCACCATTGTGTGATGCTAAGTCTTTTTTTAACTGTTCATTGTAAGTTTTCAAATAAATATCCCTCTCCAAATTTCTCAGTTTTTGCCAGTTCTGTCTCAAGTATAAGATTTTTAGCTTAATCCTGTTATTTAGTTTTGAGTTATTCCCAATGTGATTTCTTTATTTTCATGTTTCCATACCAAAATTTTATCTGTAGATTAGTTATTGCCCTTCAACCTGTGATTATTTATGATTCTGTTCTGCATAGGAGTATTGTTTGTTTTGTTATTATCTTCAGCATTTTACCTTTTTCCATTTAAAAGGTTCCTCTGAAGCTGACTGTGATTCATGTTTTATTGCTGTGTATCTCTAGCACAAATCATTATCCTTGCACTGTTTGTTTCCTAGACCTACTATGTTTCTGTAATACATTTTAAAAAATAATTGAACATACGGCTCTTTGTTACTGTTCTCTTACTTGTTACCATTATCTGACTTTTTACTTTAACTCTTATTTATTGGACTTGGCTTGTTTAGAGTTTCACTATCACTGTAGTGTTTTTGCTAGCTTCTTGCTTATATAATTCCAGAGTCTGAGGGATTATGAATCTTACATTGTTATTCAGGTGCCTAAGTCCATCACGATCTTACATTTCAGCAAAATGTGTTTCGGAAAGGAACACTGATCTGCTCTATTTTATAAAAAAATAGTCACGGGAATTTGCTAAGTAGCTTGGACATGCAATCTCAATGTAAGCACCTCCACAAGTATCATCATGTCAGTGGAACTTCAGCACACGCCTGAAGTGAAGCACATATTTAAGTGTTGCCTTATCTTGGTCAGCGTTTTCTCAGCTAGGATCAAGTTCCTGCTTACAGAAATGCAGTGTCCGTTAGCTCAGCCCTTGATAGAATAAGATTAAATTACTATTTAGATTATAGTTGACATAAATGAAGAAACAAAATCACTGACTTTACAGTTTTGGTGAGATGAGGGGAATAGTGCATATTTAAGTGAAATTTAAAAACTGGTCAGTGACTAGGTTCAGGAGAACTTCATGCCTGTTTGCTCTTAAGTAAGATTATAATCTTTTGCAATAAATTATGACCAATTTGGCTTCCAATACTTGGAATGTTTCTCCATTTCCTGAAAGTTTCTGTTCATGAGTGTGCCACTTCTTTAAGGGTCATATTTTATTTTGTTTTGTTCTCTTCTGATGCTTTCTCAGAAGTGCTTTTACATTTCAGTAAGTTCTCTAAGGCAGAAATTCTTCATATTGTTCATATTTTTACAATAGCTTGTTTCATTTGTATCATGACATACATAATATTTGTGTGCATGCATAAATGCATGTTGTTATAATTGCATCTGACTATATGTAATTATGTGTACATATACATACACATAAAAAATTCACGATGAAACTGTATTTGCTGGGTGCCATGATTCAATTTCGATGCACCAATAATATGTTTGAAAAGCTATTATTTTGTCTGGAATCACAAATATAAAATTGATTTAGAAATTTATAGCATATAGCGAAAATAGGATTATTATGAAAATAAGCCAAACTGTGTTTATATTCAAATTGTGAATGACTGTAAGTAGAAAAAATACAGAGTAGCTGAGATCTAATGTGGTTATAGTAAAGCTGTCTGTATTGTACATGTCACAAGAAATCATTGTTTATACCTCTATTACTAAAACTTGAAATTATTATTATGCTGTTCTCTCCATGCTTCAGACTCTATAGAACAATGGTGTCTTTGCATTTTTTTCCAGCACTTGCTACTAGCAGTAAAGTTTATCATGGCATTTGTAATTCCGGATAAACCAAGAGATATCGAGATGAAACTCGCCAAATTGGAATTTGAATCCTTAGAGGCTCTCAAACAACAGGTAAGAGCATTTCAGGTACTGTTTCATTTTCTGTTAATCCGTCATTGCTTAAGAAGTGGAGCAGAGAGTTTTAACCTATTTATCTGCCATTTCAACCCACTAATGTATGAAAGTCAGCATCAGAAAAATAATCTTACTTTTCAGACAGCTTGAAATTCCTGGTATGGCTAGTAATGTAGCAACTTGTAATGTCTGTTGTCCTTCTGTGTGCAAACATACTTCATTTATATTGTCACTTTTAAAGGACATTGGGCTCTATGAAACCTCATTTCATCCCCTGGAGGTGTTTGTTATTGCAACACTAGGATTTCTTTCATTGCTGAAATACCATCACAAGTAAACAGTTAACTTGGCTCAAATATTAATCAGAAATTGTAAACAGGCTGAACATGTTTGAAATAATTGTGTTGTGAACTAAGTATGTGTGAGGGAATGGCAATGTTGCTTTATTTTACTGTCCATACAATATTCTCATTTTATTGCATAAAAAAGTATATTTTACAGTATACTTAATAAGCATTCCAAAGCAAGTTAGGAAAATAAGGAACTAGATTGTTTTACTGAGAATTTCTGTTTTAACAAATGATTCCATAGAGAGAGTGGTGGAGATCACAAGAGATGAAGAACTGCATGGGACTAGCTTCAGTAGGATACAGAGATTCTACAGAGCTGGTTTTGCAATGCTTTAGGAGTTTCTGACTGTACCATGCTAGATAGGATTTCTAAGCTGTCTTACATATCAGAAAACAAACAAAAAAACCTCCAACATTGAGATGCAGAGACTGGTTCACCTATTATTGTTATTTTCACACTGCAGAGCATGGTTTTACATGAACGTATTCTTTGTATGCTCCACATACACATGTGTAAACTCCTTTATACCATTATTTGTGTAAAATGGAAGCTTACTTTTTAAAGCATCCACTGTAGCTGCATGTGACAAAATGATCTCTTGATTCTGGACAAACTGAGCCTGTAAACAATACACTGCCTTCTCTAGTTAAAATCCCACAGTTTTGTGTGATTCTAGAACATCTCTATTGAGGTCAGTGCTGTCTTTCATAATCAGCCATAACAAACAAAATCCAAATTACAATTGAACCTAATGCCTGTTAGTTTTGTTTTGCTTTTCTCTAGTATGTTGATGTGAAGTTAACAAGAGCTGGTCGGTGGTTTTTAGATGATATTAAAAGGAACAGGACTACATTTCTATTTCAGTTATTCTTCCTGTTTCCATTTTGTAGACCAGCAAAAATAGGTCATCTGCCAGAACCTTAAGGTCAAGTGAATATAGTCAGTCACCTTGGGTTGTAATGTTCCAACTGGAATATATACAGTCTCATTCAATAGGAGCGTGCGTGTCAGCAATTAGGGTCTTCATCTCCTGTCCTTGCATCTGTGTATTCCTACAAAAATACATGCCTGATTCCCAGTTCTTCAGGGTTGCTTCATTAATTCGCTAGTGAAAAGTAAAAGTTAGTCTGAATTTCAGCAAGAACCAGAAGCCTGGCCTAGTTCTCACCTGTGCTTTCAGACTTCCTGCAGGATCTGGGAAGACTACTGGCTGGGTTTCAGGTGTCTTGGTAGGTACTTTAAACACAAGTGTCTGCCATCACCTTTCTAGATTTCCTCTGATTGATACTGTGCTATGTATCCCGTAGACATGTAGATATTTGGGCTTTTTTTCTTGTTCTTTAAGGGTTTTTTTGAGTGAAAAATATCTGCATTTACAAGTAATATGTTGACAGTGCAAAAAGATACTGAAGCATTTATTTTAGAAGCACATTTTGTAGTTCTTCCTCCTGCTACTGGGAGTCAGCATGGTGATTTATACTGTATATCTTACTTTCAAGCAAAAAACAAGAACAGCAAAATCCCCCAAAACAAGTCTTTAAAAAACCAGGCATAAATGTCTGGGATAAACACGTTGTGGGATCAAATGTTATGGAAAAAGTGGTTCATATACTTTTGTGTAAGTATGCATTGCATTCCTTTCTTGATGCTATCCAGACATTCATTCCATTGTGTTTTACCATATGATCTTTTAGAGTACGGCTGTCTCAGGGTGTAGCTACTAGAAGGGTATTTAAAATGCCAGACTATAAACCTCTGAGATACCAAACTAGATTATTAGGCTTCATGTATAGTGATCATGGGGAAAAGATCTCCTAATACAGCTGCTTTGAACAGTTGTATTGATTTTGCTTGGGATCCTTAGCTTTAGATAGTGTGAGTACCTTTACATTTTCATTAATGCTAAGCTAATTGCTTTTTAACCTGGTGCAGTGGGACTGTAACTATTCTCTGTTCAAATCTGTTTGAAGACTGGAGTATCTATTTGAAAGAGATTTTAGGGAATAGAATGTCTCAGTTCTCTAATAGAGATGAGCAGTCATCATTAGAGCTTGTTAAAAAAAACCCCTGCTATATGGTGAAAAATGCCATAATTAAAAAAAAATCATTTTATATTGGAATGTCAGTCTTGTTTTGAAGTTCTTGAGCTTTAAGAAAGCTTTTTAGGAACTTCTGAAATATTTCTTCAAAACGTTTCTTTCCGTAGTTTGTGTTAAGACTGTTGAAGGGAGTGGGCTGTTGAATGGCTTGTAATAAATTGATCTATTTTGAAAATACCTTTTTTTATACATTCTGAGTATCATAACAAAGTTTGCTAATGTAACTCCAGCGAAAATACTTTAACCTTTCTGAATCTAGATTAGGGAACATGCTACATGTTTCAGATTTCCCTGATGTGTCCTTCAGTGTAAAGAATGATAGAGGAGGTTGCTTAGACTCTATTTTGGGTGGAGGAGGACAAAGAATAAATAAATGTAAACTTTTTATGGAGAACTAAAGAGAATATCCAGATTTTTGGAAGAGGAGCAGGAATGATTCCTTTTACACTCCCTAAAGGGTTGTCATCTGGAAGAAAGTCTGGATAATGGGCAACTAGAAATGGGTACTGTCTGCCACTAGAGTGATGGGCCCTTTTCGGTGAGCATCATGATCCTTCTTAGGGAAGTAGCTGTCTGGTAAAGTGGGTGAGGTGCCCTTGCATCTTTGCAGTACTCTGCCCTGTTGCATCTGTTTGCTGCAAGTGCAGAAGCCTGCCATGCTCTTTGGTCTAGTCCCTGTTTTAAGGAGGACCAAGTCTGGGTGTGCCTGCGGGCAGCCAGGGAGCAGTCAGTTAATTCTTCGGTGGTTCTGGCATTACCATTGGCCTACATCATACACTGGACCAATGATGTAAAACTTGTGTGAGGTCACTGACTAGCATTTTCAGGGCAGTGACAGCTTCTGGACAGATCAAAGCTTTATGAATAGACAAAAGGCCCTCCTGGTTGGAGAAAAGGGTCAGCAGTATATCCTTATAAAAGGTCTAAGGTCTAGAAACACAAGACAACCACAGATTAAACAGCATAACTTGCATTTTGTGGAATCGACTACAGTCATATCTTCAAGTATTAAGAGATCTCCCTGATACTACCTTCTTCCGGTTCAGGCAAATATCAAATAAATGCCTTTTTTCTGCACTGAAATTAGACCCAGGCAAAGCAAATGAGAGACAAATTGGGGAAAATAGTTATAATATTATAAAACTAATATAGTAATATTTTCTGATCATGAAATACAGAGAGTAACAACTCCAGCATGATGTCTATCTAATAATTATTTTTCAAGGAAGGATGAAGCTTTAAATGATGGGGAATGGCCTATCATTTCACAAAGTGCAACTCGTTATACAGCATCAATACTAGCTCTGAAAACAAAAGTTTAATGATGTAAAAAAGCTTGTGGTTTTTATGGTACTTTTGCATTAAAACATCTGAACTATATAAATTGGGTAAAGATTCTTTTCCTTATATTATCTCCTTCACCACTATCTCAACAAAATACGCATAGCTCTGATAGCAACAATTGACAAATACATTTTAGTACAAGAATTGGCTTTTTCAGAGGAATTATAGGAGGAAAAACTGTCCTTAAGCTGGAGCAGAAAGGCAGATGTGCATGATTTTTTGCTCTATGTATCCCTTCCCAGCTTCCTCCCCACTCTCAACCCTTACTTCCAAGGGGACCTAATGCATAAACTTCCTGTTATCCCTATGCTCTAGCTTCCTTCCTTAGTGTTCTAGCCATTATGTCCAGTATCTTTTAACAGGAATGCCTTTTTCTTCTGATATGTAAAGCCCTTCAGTGCTTCCTCTGAAGAAGTGTGTCCATCTGTTAGATATCTGGTGTCCATCTGTAAATGTTCCACCAGAAGGAGACTTCAGATAGGTGACATGCTCAGGTCAGCTGATTGACAGCTGTCATCCTTCCTCAACTGACAGCAATGAAAAGGGTCAAGCTCATTGAACACCAGCCGTGCAAATAAGCCTCCTTTCTCCTCCCTGGTGTATTTCTGTTTAGAGAGAGATAAAGCAATGTAGTTATTCAGCCTGGGCCAAGTGGAGAAAGACCTTTTGCTCTTTCACACATTATCTCCCTTGGTAGTTGTACTGTCCGCATACAACTGCTTAATGGCAATGGTATAGTCTGGATATCCATAAACAATTGCTTCAGTTGCTTTAGAGTGAGATCTAGGTGTTTGTAAGTCAGTATTGCTCCTTCTTAATGATTTCCAGGAGAATAACAAGTTTTTTGAAGCAACAGTAGGTGCAACTTTCAGTAGGATTTCTCCAGCAATGTCATGCATTTCCTGAAAGCAGTCTCCTGTCTCAGTTCCCTCTCAAGGAAGTGAAAGAAATGAAGAATGCTGTGACTGATCTTTGCATCATCTTCATTGACCAAAAGCTTCTTCATAACACTTCTTGCACTGTGTTAATTAGCTTTTTTTTTGAAAAGGATGATGAGACAATGACAAAAAGAGACTGGTGTTTGTTCACCTAGGTGTAGTCATACGAGAGCTTAAACCCTTTCTCCCTCTTTCTGCAAGTATTCTGGCATGCAAAGGTCACTGTTCTCTCCAGTGAAAACCTTCTGCTTCAAGTAATTTCAGTACTTTAACATTGCAATTCACAGCACTGCAGCAGCTCTAGTAATTGCAAAGCTTTCTGGTTTCTGACTGCAATTGCTGAACCTTGCCATTTCCCCTAGGAATAGTACCAACTAGCATTAATCATGTCCTTTCCAGGAGGAACACACTATTCTGACCCCTGCCCTGCTACAGTGTGTAACCTCTCTGAGGACGGCTTTTTTTAGCTCAAAGCAAAACAAAGAGGTGCTGCTAACTTAAGGGTCTTCTGCACTGCGTAACATTTGTACGTGCTCCTTGCAGCTCTTCAAGCTGTTGTTCTTGCAGAGATTTTCTAATTACCAACATATCATGGATCTCAGAATGTGACTGTGGGTGTGATGGGCCAATATAGCTGCTTGAATTATCAGTGAACCTCAGAAATTACCCTTCTTTTTCGTGGGGGACGGAAGAGAACAGGATCTTTGTTTTTAACTAACGTTGGGAGAGCTTGAATCATTAATTCTTAATGTCGTTTATCTTGCAAAACAGAAACTGAAGACAGTTTTTGGTTTTTCTTGAAGACAATTTGCTGAAACAAATTGGTGGGTTTCTGCCTTATTACTGTATTATTTCTACTATAATTACCAGAATTTAGAGGAACCTGTAGTTTGAGGACTACCCTCAAAACTGATGACAAAAGGAAAAGCTTGTTCCATGCTGCCTGTCAATGCTGAGCAAACATAAGGCTGCAGTCAGGCAAGAGGACGGCCAAGTAGCTGACATGAAAAGATTTCATTTGAATAACCAAAGATTTGCAAAAACAACCTGTAGAAAAGACTGGTAAAACTTGACCTTAAACACTGAATTTAGGTTAGAACAGAATGTGATGAAATGAACCATTTGCTTTATGTTTTGCCACAGAAAGAAAAGAAGTTTTTTTTAACAAAGGCTCATTTTTTTCTGAAAAAAATATGTGGCTGAACTTTTTTTGATAGACTCCACTGGTTCAATGTAATCAGACATAACTCACAGTTGATGTTAAAATAGAACCATTACTAATCATTTTTGTTTGGTTGAAGTTTTTTTAAGAGTCCAAACTTGTAAATTCAACTTCACAAATGTATTTTTTTCTGAGTGAATAGGCAGAATGCTTTAAGACATGTCAGTATAACATTTGCATATGTTTGGTTGCAGCAGGGTTATAATTCAAGTAAGATCCATTATATTTTCATAACACAGTTTTTTAAACATAGAAAGACTTGCACCCAGTCATAGAACAGATTGTGTTCAAACATAGTTTTACCTGTGTATTTTAAATGTGAATTCTTTTAATGCTGGAGCTTGCCTGAGATTGTGTTAATGGAAATTACTTTCAATATAAAAGTGTTAGCAAAAGAAAAATATGAGATGGTCCTTTAAGAAAAAAAAAAGGTAAAATCAAAAGCCCCTTAATTTGGGAGGAAGGTTTTTGTGTCCCCATTTGTGACTTCAGCTGAACGTGAGATGACACCAAATCTGTCCAGTGGGAAATAAGTTAAACTTTTAAATGTGGGAACCTTGAGAGTTATAGTATAAATATCAGCCTTTAAAATATACATAAATGTGATGGTAGCTGATGCTTTTCTATGTTCTTAGTGGGAGCAGAAACGAACAGTGCACCAACTTCCCAGCAGGTGTTAATTTTCTTTTTCAACAATCCATTTGTTCTCTTTGGCTGTTGCCAGGGGCAAAATTGTCCATCAAGTTATGTTTCTGTAACAGCTGAAACATATGGAAAGATATGGAAAGATAACCTGGAAAGATAACCCATTTTACCTTTCTCTAATCCTGACTTAGAACCTAGTGGTGAAATGAACATCAGTCAGTTCAGTAGTCTCTTTATGCCTGACATCCCAGGTCACTGATAGGATACCGTCTTAACAAGGAAAGCTGGAGTAAGGGGATAGGGTAAAAACTAGGTTAAAATTGTTCCTGCTGTAAGACTACTGCAGCTCCATCAGCCTTTCATAGTTTCAGAACCCAGAGGGGATCCCAATTATATGTGTACTGGTTTGAATACAAGGGAACAGGCTATTCCACTTCCCATGCAAATGAAAGTAAAGTGCACAGTGAGATTTGATTTCAAGAACTCTGGTAGCCAGCTTTCAACAGGACATTCATGTGTCTGTAGTTACAGACTTCTAAGTAATGGTTGTACCTGTTACTAAGAAGGTGAAGGACTAGAGCAAGAAGCAAAAAATAAATATCTTCTCTTGTTAAAATTCCTTCAAAAGAAAAGAATCCTACAAGGATTACACTTACTATATTTTCATAACTTTCTTTATAGAGCTGAATAGAAGTTGATGATAAAAAAATACAGTATTTTTTGCAAGCAGCTGTGGACTCCTACACACCTATCACAATTTAAATATCCTTTTCCCTATGCCACCTCAAAAGATCCCAGTGAGAACAATAGGCCTTTTAAAGGAAATGCTGTTTTATTTGAAATAATTAAACTTGACTCTGGAAAGCTTTCTGTATGAGCAGGAAGACAGTAGGTAGACTGCATCTCAACTTTTCAGATATGATGATTTCAGCCAAATTTTAGATGTTTATATATTACCTGATTATACCAGTACCACCCCTCCTCCCAAGAAAACCTGTTGTCCTATCTAGAGGGTGAACTCCTTCTGAGACTAACTAGAGATCAAAAAGCAAGAACCCACAGAATTCCTGAAAAAAGAGGCAAAAATTTAAAACTGGGTTCATATCTGCATGTTGCTAGTGGTGACACTTGCACCATGACCGAGCCTTTGTACACGCTGTGCAGCCCGATCGTGGCGATTCTGAGAATAAGTGTTCAATATGATACATTGCCTTCCCAGCCACTGGGGTTTTGTTCATTTTTGAATTTGAAAAAATCTCTGTGGCTACTGGTGCTGCTGTGAAGACTCATACATTTTGTGGCATGAGAAACAGTACTCTGATATGTATCTGCCATCTCAGTGAGGTGGCTAAAACTCATGCCAAATAGTCAAGTCCTTGCCATATTGATTCATTTTTGTTCTGAAATGAGATTTAATTGCCTGTCTGAATAACATAAAAAGAAAAATAAGCGGTTAGTATGTGTACACTTTGTTTCAATTGCATAGTATATATTAATACATATATATATAGATACATGACTTCAGTAGCACATGTTTTTTGTATGTTAGACCTAAAGCAATTGTTTTTCAAACTCTCATCACGGAGTACTTTGTAAAGGTGGTTTCATGGACAGTTGCTTCTGGCACTTTCAAGTATCTAATTCTGTACCTTCCCCCAGCACCTAAAGAGCTGATATGGTTGAAAATGTGTTGGGAGGGGTGATTTTCAAAAGATAGAAATTGGCACTTGCTATCTTCATTGTGTATTATTTTCCCTATTTTTCAGTCTGTGATGTTGACCTGAACATACAAATTAGAGGTACGTTGTTTTAATGTGCAGGCCACAGCTGTTTTATAATCATAGAGATGTGCAAACGAACCAGACATAAAATGTTTCACCAGTCTATACATAGATAGAGGACATTTTTGCTTAATTCACAGCAGACAGCAAAATCCCTCAGTACAGTCCAGGACAGTGTTGCAAAGTAAGAGAGGAAACACACTCTACAGCCACTTTGATCTGTCCCTTACTGAATTGATGCCCAGCACCATCTTTCCTGGTAGTTTCTGCTGCAACTGTTGTTTGAAATTTAATCTCATAAGGAATCTTTTATTGCAGAGATCAGTCCTTTGACTGTCACAGGGTGGACCCTCTCCTGCATGGCTCAGATCCCCATCACACAAGCAGTGACAATTTGTGCAGTTACATCTCCAACTACTGCTCTGCACTAGAAATGTCCTTGAAGATTATTACTTTTTTTTTTTTAATGAACCACTTCAGTGTTAGCAGTGAATTATCTTAAAGCATTAGCTTTCCTGTCCCTTATTCTCTCACTTAGTTGGAGTGAAGGATGAGTGGAATTGTTGTTATTCCTTCTCCAAAAATAGAGAAAAACTGCATTGCGGGAGGTTCCACTCTGAGTGCCTCTGTCTCTTGACACCTGCCTGGCAGGTAGTGCAAGTGATTGACTCTTAGTCAAATTACCATCCCTAGAAACCACTGAGTTCCCACAAACTGGACAGCATATGGCAGCATTTGGATTTTGTGCCACTTGTAATTTTCTAGAACAAATTATCAATTCATATTTCATTTACATTCTTGTAATTTATGCATATTATTTGGCAGCTTAGTTTTGTGCATTTGATCTCCTTTGCTGCTTCTCAAAATTTGTGATAATTCAAAAATTTAAATGTAGTCAAATTTGTGCTGAGGAAAACTTTCCAAGTGAACAGACGGATGTGAAGCAGCCTGGTCCAGCAAAGGTGGTTTTATTTGTTTTAACTCCAGTGCATTAGAAGGCTTCTGCAAACTCTGCATGTGTTCATCTGTGTCAGCTGAAAAATAGTCATGTCTGATATAGGTTTCTCTGTTGTATCAGAATGAACACCAGCCACTTGTTCATAGATAGTTAGCAAGTGTGTGTTCTTTGTCAACATCTGTTTTCTAAGGCCTGCTGTATCCATAATATAAGGAATTTTCCTATAATGTCTTAAATAATTTTGCCCTTTACCAATATCCAGATTGATATTTGGACTGTATTTAAACATGATCTTTAAGAGTTTGTGATTTCACAGAATTATAGATTGGTGTGAGTTGGGACAGCTAAAAGTCATCCAGCCCAACATCCCCATGTTGAGCTAGCGGGTGTAGCTGAAGCTCTTTGTGGACTAGGAAAGGTCATATTTATAAGATAAAATACTTACAATGAGTGACATTTTGTCAGAGAGGTTTTTTGAGTGTTCTTCTATTTGCTTTGGAAGATGAAAATAAAATCCATTATTTGATTTCTGGAACATGTTGAATTGTATGTGGGATTTTCTTTGTGAAAACATGTCATGCATGTGTTAAAACAAAAAGTCCCACCTCTCTTACTTGTAGGGATGTAAGTGTTCTAACTCCAGGTTGAATATACCTGTGAGGCAGAACAGCACCAGCCAAATTTAGTCTATGTATTTCATAGATATAATACGTGAGGAAAGCAATATTTACACTAAGGATTGTGTAACAGTGATGGAGATATATTATTCAAAGATGTACACTAGTTGACTGAAGTGAAATGCACTAAATGATGAGGAACTGCAGGAAATTTGATCCCTTAACAGAGCATGGCAGGATATCCGGTGGAAGCAGCAGAGACAGCCTCTGTGTGTGAAGTGGAAGGGAGATTGAGTGACTTTTTCTCCCTGTGCCAGATCAGGCAACAGAAGCAGGACCCTGTGTTGAGTCACTTTGCAGGTGTCAGTCAGAAAGAAAGGTTTTGACTTGCTTTTTTTCTCCATTTTGTGTGTCTGCCCCCTCGAAGCAACCTGCTAGCTTCCTTAGGAGGGCACTGGCAGCACTTGTATTATCAAAGGAACTTGGTTGTGGCATTTTTTAATTGGTATAAATTATGAGGAAATCAGAAAGGAGCTGCGGTGGCATAACAAGAGTGCAGGACATGAAGATAGGAAAGTCTGCAGAGATTAAGCTCTGATAGTTTTTCTGGCTGATGCACATTTAAGAAGCGTGTGTGAGAAGAAGTCTGTATCTACCATGGGTACATTTTTATAAGCCTTTTGTCCAAATATCAACAGTTCTTTTTGATACATGTACAAATGATTCTCTTAAATTATGTGACAGTCTGAACCAGTAGTTTGTAACCTTTGCTGTCGTTATATAGGGGAGATTACTTCGGGAGGATTTATTTAGCTTGTCAAGAAAAGGGTTGAGAGATGTCTTGTTATGTAGGTGTGTATTTGCTTGTGCATGAAAGTGTAGTGGAAGACCTTTTAACCTTCTTGATAAAAATGTAATGCGGTCCAGTGTCTGAAATCAGACATTATATAAAGGTGGCACGATTTTGTACCTGAGAAAATTGGTCAGTGTTGGTCCAGATTAGAAATGGAGTGTATCAGGGACAGAACAACCTTTTATCAAAGATTGTATGCCGTGTCTTCCAGCATCCACAAACAGATGTCTAGAAAAGAACAGAGAAGTGTGGCAACTAGGTGGTGTGCTTCCTTATAGAACTATCATATTTCCAGTAATTTTTAGCTCTTGATTTTTCTAAGACAGATGTAGTTTCTTTATATTTAATAGTCTTCAGTTATTTTCTGTTCCGTGATAGTGTTGTGTTCCCCTTTGAACAATTTTTAGCTTTAGGGTCCACAGTATCCTTTGGCAAGATGTGCCACAAGTCATTATTCTTGGCCAAGGACATAGGTTGTTTATTTGCAGATGTCTTAATATATTCTAGTCAGGTTTGGTAGAAAAACATTTTAGCTTTTACATATGAGAGGAAGTATTTGACTGAATTGTCATGAAGGTCCTTTTGGTTTCTGGAATCTGTGAATTTGAATTTCTGTAATTTTATTTTATGAGCTTTGTGGAAAACGTGATGGCCTGATTTGCTTTTAGCTTCTTAATGATGCTTTCAAATTTGCTTTAAGACAATTAGTATAGTCAAATAATTTTCTTCAGGCCTTTAGCTGACTACCTTTTTGATCTGGTTGTGTATAGATGGTCGAATAATGTGAATTGGTGCAAAGAGTCCTTTTCTTGGAGGCCAGTTTAACATTTTGCTAACACAATGAAATCCAGACTGGTTACCAAATTTGGAAAAATTCTAGTTGGGAAAATTCGTGTGATTTCTGGTCTTCCGCCCTGGTATGGTACCTGAATTGATTTATCTAATCTGTTCCTTGCCACCACAGCAGGTATATTAGGTGCTAAGTGTGCTTTCCTGTTCTTGTGGAAAAGTTTTTAGTCTGCCAAAACCTGGAAAGTCTAAGTACTGTCAGTTTGGCAGTTGTCATTAGATGAGATGTCAGGATTTGGTGGTGGTTGATTTCATGGCCTGTTGTGTTTTTGAAGTATGCAGGGCAGTTACACCACAACAGAACATTGACCTGACATTGTTTAGTTTCTTAAAATAGCTGAGGTCATTTCTGTCACTTGGGACTGGGACACTTAAAAGTCCAGTGTTTGAAACTTTATAGAAGAAGAAAATACTGCACTGATGAAGAATAGTTTTTTGTTCCTTGATATAGTTGGTTATTTACATGTGTGACTCATATAAAATTGTATTGTGCATCTAAAATTTTTATTTAGTTATAAATTAGGAGTAAATATTCCCTTACTAATTAGCTATATTGGCTTTCTTATGAAAGCCATTTATGTGTTGAAGGGTTAAGAATTTGGTTCATGACCAGAATGCTTAGAAATACAAAGAGATTGAATCTTTTGATTCTGTTTGACCTCTCCTGTGTTTCAAGGGGGGCACTTTGCTTAGGGAGTTCTGTCCATCACCTCCATAATGCATAGCCAAACTATGCCCGTGCTTTCTGCCTAACAGTTGAGTTACATCTTTCCTTTTGTAACTACTGTATTCCTTTATTTTCTTAAAGGCATCTTTATGGTCACAGTAGGCAGGTTTTTAAAAGTTCAGCTGAGTATAGGCAGCCGCTTTCCTGGAGGAGATGCATTTAAAAGTTACTGTCTTTATCCCCCTGTGTTGTGCGCATGTTTTCCAGCAAACATTAATCACACAGGGTAGCTTTGAGGGCAAAACTGTTGCACTAAGATAAACATTTGAGAGTCTGCTTTAATGCCCAAAGCCTCTTAGCTTTTTTAGGTCAAATTATCTTGAATCCTCTTGACTGTGTTTCTAGGCATGCTGCTGCTAAATGCTACTCATTAAATTCATATTCTGTGTTGTGTTTTTGTTGACAAGGTTAAAAAGAGGGTATCTCACAATTAAGGCCCCAGCTTCAATGGCAAGAACAACACAGCAGTTCTACTTTCTTACAGCTGGCACTTAAGAAGAATGCTGGTTGTTTTATACTTACAGTATTATCTATGCTTTTTGCATTCTGCCAGTGTCATTATAATAATACTGGTGCAAAATGAGGCTGCTCGGTTACAACAATGTACTAGGAGTTAAAATTTTTGTTGACCAGAATGTATGACTTCATTCTTTATGATTCGAGTTTTCTGAAAGACCTTACATTACAAATACTGTTTTCTGCAAGCTATAAATAATTATAAGCAAACATATTTGAAAAAACCCCAAACATTATGTATTGTATAACTATCCTAGAAAAGACAAATAGAACTAATTTTCTTAAGATGCCATGGGTTTTGCATTGATATCAGCCAAGAAAAAGAACTCAGAGAACTCAGTTCGTAAGAATTGTTTTTTTCACAGGTTATTGCTTTATATAGTTATAGCTTTGCTGAATACTTGAGTACTTTACAACGAATTTTGTTTCCCGTCCTCCTCAATGAATGCCCTTAGTTAATATTTGCCATCTACTCAGCTAAAGATTAAATTACTGAGGACTGAGGGGGGGAAAAATAACTGTAAAAACACAGGTTTCTCCTGCTGCGAAACCATGGCTGTGCTGTGTGCACAATGTGGTTTTTCTAAAGTTAGGTTTACTGGCAAGAGATATGTGTGAAAATGTCCAAAAACCAGAGACCTCATCTGTTCCTGCTGGTAACTAGCATGATGCCATTAGTGTCTGTAATCTAGGGAGCTCGGCGGGTGGGGGAAGTGAGGGAGGATTGTTAGTAGTTTTTTTTAAATATCTTCTTAAAAGCCGGAGAGCGAGAGAGTTAGAGAGGAAGAGCTGTCAGATAGTCAAATATCTGGGAGATGGTTTGGCTGTCACAGTATATGAAAGTTATGTAAGGTGTATAAGCATATTACATAAGTGCTCCCCTGTGCTCCAGGTCACCGACTGCTCTTCCAAAACTAACCACCACCCGCCTGAAACCAGCCTGGAAATACAGGCAGCACCCTTGGGAAATGGGCATCTGCATTATTTCTACAGCAGTGGCGGCATGTTTGCATGAGATGCACATGTAAAAATATTCCAAAGTAATATGATTATTTGTAAGAGGAACACAATCAAATGTCCTGAAGAGATTAATTGAATTTTGTTTTTTACTGAGTATCTGTTTAAAAGAGGAGATCGTATTACAGCAACTTGTATTGCAGTGGAATATGTTTCAATACGGTTAAATGGTGGGGAGTTTTTAGGCCTGCTTATGCACAGTCCTAGTAAGCATTTCTTTGCATTTTGAAAAGAGAATTGCAGCTCAGCAATTTTTTGCTGGTTATTTTGATATTACTAGTAAGATCTTCTGCAGATTTAACTGCAGTTCTCCTGCAAATAGAAGGATGGGTATTTCTCATGGGGGAAAATCTGCTGGGGCTGCTTTAATCCATCACAGTTTAAGATCAAGACCAAAAGTTGTTTAATGATGAACCTTTTCCATCCTCTGCAGCACATTTTAATGGTAGCAGTAAGAGCTCCATTCTTCATGCTTCAGTCGGATAGCTACAGCACCTTCTTGACAGTGTGCCAGATTTCATTTATATTACAGGTTAAGTGGTTGAAATCACTGTAGTAACTGTAACAGATAACAGATGAGAGCTCTACAAGACATTCTCCTCTTCCTAAGTTATTGGAAAGATTGAATTCAACTTTGTGAAGGAATACTTTTTCATCACTCAGTCTTTCAAAAGCTCACTCAGAGGTGAGGAAACCAAGAGAATACCTTCATGGAGGTGGCATGGATGTCTGCGAGGAGCTTCTTCTCATCCAGATGTTGTGGAACACAGATGACTTGTCCTTTCCATGGGTACCAGAGGCCAGGTGCTGATAGAATGCTATGATGGTCACTGTCCAAACAAATCAGGAGCAGTATCAGTTCCACTCCGTCCAGAAAGAGTTTGCTGCTTTGGTTATGAGATATTCACCATTAAGCTGAAGCCTCTTGACCTTTCCAACATTGAACTAAACTGAACAAATTTTTTATTACAGGCTGCCAGTATATAAGTCCATCCTATAGCCCAGTTATCTCTTTTGCCTGATACTGCTTTGCAGAACTGCAGTTGGGATCTGCATTCATATCCAGTATTGCTGCCTCTGGCATGTTACAGTAGGGTTAATATGATTCATTGCCAGAGTGATGTACAGTTCATCTGGAGGGCAGACCTTCTCCTCCATGAAACAAAGAACAAAATTTAGTGTAGACTGGCTTGCGAAGTAAAATGAAGGAAAGTCTGTCCATTGGCAACCTAATGTTAATCACTAACCTCCTGCAAAAAGCTTTCTGGTACTTCAGTCTGTTGTCTGGTCCTAAAGTCATTGCAGTTTCATATGAACTCTGTAAAGAAACATTTGGCAGAAGTTGCTGCAGCCTGTTTTCCTACTTCAGTGTCATGAAACACATTTTTGCACCTCACAGTTGCTGGGATCTCATTGTCTAGTGTTTTAGCAACTGCTTTTTGCTTCTTTAGTGCAAACTGAGTTTTGTGTGTTTTCCTTGAGGAAAATCCCTGTCCTGATTTCCCACATTTAGGAAGATTGCCCCATGAAGCCATCCTGCAGTCCCTGTTCTGTTTAAGTGGAACATTTCACACGCACATCCTGTACACTCAGGACAGCAGGGTAACTCATTGCTAGTCACCGGGAGTGAGGTCTCTGTGGGCAGGTTTTTAAAGAAGAATAATTATTTACATGTTGTAGTAGGAAACAGGTTATTTTTCAGGATGTATATAGCCTGTGTTCATCATGCTGCACGGTAATTTTTTGCCTCAACAGAGTTTATGTCTTACTGATTCCTTATTGATAAAGAAATGGGGAGCTGGTTGTTCTTTCTCCAGCTGGGGCTTCAGGACAGGCAGACCACAAACAATCATGGGTGTCAAGTGTATATCACCAATACAATCCATATGACAATATAACTTAAAGAACCAGTTAAAGTAAAATAATGTTTCTTAGGTAAACAAGGGGCAAAAAAGTTTGTAGGTGAACAAGGGGCAAACAAGTTAGCTCAGTTTTCTAGTTTTGTACATCAGTCTGCAGCCAGATGGTGGTTACCTTGATCTGACAAAAAGAGTCCCTGATGATAAAATATATGTGCTTTGTGGAATTTTTCGGTATAAAAATGATCTCCTTCCCTTCCTGCCCTATTTCAAATTCTGTACCTGCTTTTTGTATTCTGTCCATTGTGCTTTATTCTGAAAGGGGTTTTGTCTTTATTCATTTTGGTGTGTAGACTCCTCTAATCTTTTCAGTTTTGCATTTCTTTGTTTTACTTATCTTAATGTTTCTAATCTCCATGGGAAAGATGTTGTTAGGTTGTCATGCAATCAGTTTCATGAACCTGATTTAATAAATATACTCTTTGCCTCCTTGCAGTTCACCCTGGACTCTAATAAGCTGTTAGGCATTTTAAAGTCTCTGTACAGTGAGTATTTTGTAAACATCCATTTATTTGCCACTATAACTGTTCCACAGCTCTACACAAAGCGACAATGGAATTAATCCAGGAAAAGAAACAAGCTGAAAAAAGTCATTTAAGTACCCATGCCAGCCTTGCTCTGCTAGGCAGTTTGTTTACATTGATTTTATTAGGACACAAACAAAGAACCACAGAAGAAAAGAATCTATTCTGAACTGTGCTGTTCACTCATCACAATATTCAGTATTTGAACAAAATCTCCCAGCCTCTCAACTAGATTAAATTGCATTTAATTTACCCTCATTATGCACACATTTTTGTTATAACACTCAAAATACTCAGTTCTCAAAGGCCTTCATTTCAATGAGAACAGAATGTGATGGTTTGTGAAGAAAGCCTGATGCAATCAAAACTGAATGCTGAAACCTGAAATTGAAAGTTGAGGAAGGTGGAGGAGTGACAGGAAAGGTAGTTTGCACATAGCACACTTAGACGACATTCCTTCATTTGCTTTTTAACTTTGCATTGACACCAACCAAGCAATTTCCTTGTCTTCACATAGGAAAAAAATGAGCAATTCCTGCCTTCATCATCATGTTGAAGTGTATGTTAACTGTAACCTCTCTCATTCTATTTGAAGTACGTTTTTATTTTCCTAGTACACAAACTCTAGTGCATGTATACACGTCTTGACACACCTGCATGTGCATGTGGGGCTGTACATAGCCATATGCCCTTTATAATTGTTTTTTTGGTAACACTGAGTCAGCTTGTCAGTGACAATTTCGATAGTAATTCTGATGCTGAATCATTCAGTAGCTGCTTTATTTAAATCTTATTTATTATTTCAGGGGCTTTTAAAGTATTAATTTTTTTCCTCTGGGTGTATGTGCAGCTTTCGGCCCCTATACTGCATATGCTTCTGTTGAAATGCAATTTTTTCTGTATGAGATGTTCCTCATCTTGTAAAATAACTTTCATTTTCATGAGTCTTTTGAGATAGGAGTTCTGCAGTTTGATTAGAAAGGCAAGGCTGGTCATGAGAAATTTTTAGATATGTTAAACACTGGAATATTGCAGTAGGTTCTGGTTTATTGTCACTAACAGAAATAGAAAATGCAGATTTAAGAAGGTCAACCCAGTGATTCTTTTACAGCTGAGTGAAAACCACAGTGTCTGAAGACTGGATTGATGAATGAATGTGGATATGCTTTGTAACTACTCAACTTAAAAAAATAAGATAACCGTAACATCGTGAATTCAGAAACAGTGTGAGATAATGGAAGCTAAGGAGCCCTCTGCTTTAACAGCCTAAAACTCCTGTAGCTAATTGGTGGTATTTCTAGTACTAGCATTTTGCTGTCATAGCTAGTCCAATTAAAATATCTACACGGAATGTATTTTATAAATGCACGGGGAGAATTTGCTTTAGATGTGCTCGTCTGTCCTGTTCCTTGAAGAAAAGCAGAAAAAGAGGCTCCTCTGAGCAGGAACTTAACTTGGCCAGCAGAACCAGGGAAGTGATTCTTCCTCTGTACTTTGCACTGGTGAGGCCACACCTGGAGTACTGTGTCCAGTTCTGGGCCCCTCAGTTCAGGAAGGATATTGAGGTGCTGGAGCAGGTCCAGAGAAGAGCAACCAGGATGGTGAAGGGACTTGAGCACAAGTCCTGTGAGGAGAAGCTGAGGGAGCTGGAGTTGTTTAGCCTGGAGAAGAGAAGGCTCAGGAGAGACCTCATCAATCTCTACATCTGCCTGAAAGGAGGGAGGGTGGGGGATGGTCTCTTCTCCCAGGCAACCAGCAGTAAGACAAGGGGGCATGGTCTTAAGCTGTGCCAGGGGAGGTTTAGGTTGGATATTACAAAGAAATTCTTTACAGAGAGGGTAATCAGACATTGGAATGGGCTGCCCGGGGAAGTGGTGGATTCTCCATCCCTGGAGGTTTTTAAGATGAGACTGGATGTGGCACTTAGTGCCATAGTCTAGTAACTGCAGTGGTAGTGGATCAAGGGTTGGACTTGATGATCTGAGAGGTGCTTTCCAATCTGGCTGATTCTATGATTCTGTGATTCTTGGAGTTATGAATTATCTCTGAAGGAACTTACCCCTCTGTTAACTGTACATGGAGCATCTTAGGATAGTCTCCCTCAGGGTGAAGTGTGAATATTTACATGGATAGACACTAGCTAAGAACTTGGTCCATAATATACATCCTGCTTTAAAATTGAAGTGTTCGTATTTTGACCAAGTAAAGGACAAACTTAGATATGTCATGATTTACTCAGGAGTGAATAATGGAGCCTATTAATATAAGACTGAATTTGAGGTTCAGGAAATGTATCATCCCTATCAAAGGTCCTGCTTGGTAGTGTCTCTTTGTGTCTTTTATTATGCTTTATTTAAACAAAATAGCTCAATTGAAATGGATGAACAGAATGTCTTTTTAAGTATTAGTCCTCATTTTTACAAATACTTTGTCTGAACATAGCTACATATAAAAAAAAAAAAGAAATCTATGCCTAAAAGTAGAGCATAGTGTGGTTTTTGCTTGTTATCAGCTTAAAGAATGCTAGGACCAAAATTCTGTGTTTGTTTGTTTGTTTATGCCTGAAGGTCTTTGCATTTTCTCTTTCAGGTTTGTTTCCTCCATTATCATAATGACCATCTTATGCAGAGGGACAGTATACAATTGAGTTTCCTGCAGAGTAGTACACAAGGATGATATCATTCACCAAGGGCACAGCAAAATAAATAAATAAATGTACACTGTTGTCAGGGAACAGCATTGCAAACAGTGTCTGTTCAGATCTTAAAAACTTTAGCACGTGCACTGGCTATAAAATTAGCAGTTGAAAATACGAATTCAAATTGACTGAATCGCTTGAAATGAACACGGTAGAGAGCAGTCTTTGTTTCCAAGGCAACAATCAGCCCCGTTCCTAAGGACTCAAAAGGTGTTTAATTGACAAGGTTGGCTTCAGACTGCATCGTACTAAATTTAAATTTTACATTCATTCAGAATATCTGGAACTATAAAACTTTCATAATGTGAAGTACAGCTCTCATTACATCTTTACTCAGTCATGAAAAGAACTCACTCCTACAAAATATATTCCCTTCCGAATACTATACTCTAAATATTCACAGTTCATGCTGCATTTCCAATTTGTCACTGTAACTATTATAGGAGACAAGTAGTGATATCTATAGCTAAGATTAGATAATACTTTCTATTACATTAAACTACAATATTAGAACGATAGCAAAAAATTAGGCTCTGGAGGATGTGGTAAAAAAAAAAATCAGGTATTTTGGCATATCTAATCAGTTAGATCTAATGAAGAGCTCTTAGGACCCCCCCTGACAGAAGTCATGTTCATGATGGCTAATAAATGCCTGATCTGAGTTTTATGTACTGTTCTTTTTATATAAAAAGTGATTTTTTTCAGGATACTTTTTATGAACGCTTATGGAGAGCTTTTCCATATTTGTGTGGCAGCATGAAAGAGCAATGATTTTAAGGAGGAGCATGCTAGCAACGACTCATTTCTTTGTCAAAGTAGTAAAAAGAGTCAGCTCTGTGTGTCAGAGTGGAGCAAGTGGATGTGGAGTAGATTACAAAACTTCCAGAAGTCAGAAGAATTTAGTTTCGTGTGAAGGAACAGTAAGCTGAAAAGAATTATGATAAAGTCAAAGGTGCAGATCAGAAAGATTATTTGAACAGTAACATTGGTTGTTGGGGTTTTTTTATGGAAGAGAGGGAGGGATGAGTGCAGGCATAAAAGCTCAGATTCAGCTGACATGGAGACAGAGGAGTTTGGTGTTGTGATAGGTTTCATATTTGTGAATGATTCTTTGCTCTCTGGTTACATGTTTTCTTTCATGAACTGAAAATTTAAATTCTTACCACATTTTGTAGATTTGTCTAGTTTGTTTGTGAAGAGTAACTTTAGAAAATAATGATCTTGAGGCAGTACTACTCAATTTACTCAATAATGTAAGTACTTCTGCAAATCCTTTGAGACAGAATCTTCAAATTACAGTTTCTAATTCCTAGGAAATATATTGACTTGAAATTGTAACCTATTTAATTCACTTTATACAGGAAAGATTGGTTTGTTTTGGAGGTTTATTAATCAACAGATATACTTCTGGGAGAGGTATCATTGTAATGGTTTTGAAAGCCTCAGTTGTTTTCTAAAATACAGGTATTAAAACCTGTGCAGCTTTCCTGTTGAGTCTAGATGGTGAAATGTACAAATCTGTTTCACTTCATTACTTTTTACTGGAGTAAAAAACCACTAAAGTCTTTAGATGGAATAATCAGCCCAACTCCATTAGATTTGAGAGCATCTCACTCTCAAGAGGCCTAGCCCAGAGGTTGTTTGGTTTTTGTTGGGGTTTTTTTTTGTGATGTTTGAATGCTTAAAAATGCCTAGTGTTTTGAAAGACCTTCTAAAACTTATAACAACGTTAATTATCAGGACCAGAGTGAGGACTGAAGGTTTGTTAATGATATACTGGTTGTAAAATGGAACTAAAATGACAAGTAGTAAATTGAAGGGAACTTGCCAAACCACAGTTTTGCTCCTTGTGCTCTGGCTTTTTATTCCACCCAATATTCTTACCTCAGTCTGTGATAAGTGATGTTCAGTCAGTAATGTTGCTTTACCTAAATTTATTTTTATTTTCACTGTTTTGATGGCAAGGTAAATACTTTTTTCTTTGCTTAGAACCTAACTACTGTTCCTTGATTTACATGCTGTTTATTATTCAGGATACACAGTTCCTCCATACACAGTATAGAGCACAATCTGTACTTAAGCAGTGTAGATTCAGAATTGTCTCATTTGCAAATAAATGGTAGTTCTGCACAAGTCTTGGATCTTCAAAATTGTAATTACACTCACTACTTTTTGTTTCTCTGTTCCCTACCTAATATATTCCTAGTTGTAAAGAAGATAGGGATTTTGCAGAAATAATGCATGATAATGTAATCAAAGCCAAAGTGGAATTTTCAGAAATGGTGATGGATTAAGTGTCTAATTTCCACTGTCTATCACTACGAATTATGTGTGGCCTTTAGAAATTTTTGAAAAGCTCACCTTTCATTCGTTGCAGTTGCCAAAGACAAAACTGAGTCAGTGCTATTTATTATCTTCATCCTCAAGTAACTTTTATCAGGCTGGCGAAGGCTACTTTTTGGGTGTGCATCCTGCAGAACAGTCTGTGCGATCTAGGTGTTACTCATTACTGCAAACAACTGGAAAGCTCTTCACTTAATACAGCAAGGGAAATACTGCATCTGAAGCATTGCTGGGCTGCAGAGAAGAGCCTGCAGTGGGCTCAGAAGAGACAACACGTGTTTCCACTTTCCTAAGAGTAGCTGACTAGCTCTTCTATCCTGTAATTGTTTCTAAACGTGCTTGCACTCTAAGTCTTGTTTTATTCCAGGTTTATATGTTGTACAGTATGATTGGATGCAATATAAGGAAATCAGTTTGATATATATAAATAGGAAGACACATTATTATTTATTGAGGTATGTTGTCACTTGAATTTACTGTAATTCAGAATAGCATGAAATTCATAACACAGACTATAATGGTGTCTTTTTGCAGTCTGTTTGCATACTATATTGTAAATTTTGTAGTATCTTCTTATGCTTTTACATGTTTCAGAAATTTCAAAGTTTCATAGTAAAAAGGCTTTACAGTAGCTTCTAAATATAAATAAGCTTAAAAATAAATCTTGCAAAACTGCAACGATCCATTTAATAAAATACCCATTTTTATAAATGCCCTGAAAGGAGTGGGTGAAAAATAGTGTGACACATCATGTGGGCTTAATCTGTTTCGTATAAATTTGCTGTGAAAGCTCTAGTTCAATATAGATAATGTGCAATCTGTTCTAAACATCCAGTTGTACAATAAGGGTAATTTGTGGGAGACAGTTATGGATCTCAAGAGCCCTTTCATCATGCGGAGTATTGAATTAATCTCCTCCTAAATGCTCATTCAGAAAGTGCCAGAAGACTGCTCTGTTTGGTTGCCATGGCAGATATTATTCTCCTGGCTCCTTGGAGAGCTAAATTTCTATAAACTATGAGTATTTTCAAGTTTATCAAAGGAGTAAGTTGTAGTTACTCTGATTTTTATTGTGGTTGACAGTTCCCCTCTGTCAGATGCTTGTATTAATTTCTTCTTTAAAAATGCCCTAAAATTTCTTTTTACCTACTAGCTTTCTCAAATAGAACAATAACTTTCATTTAGAGACAAAAAGGGCAAGAACGTATTTTGGATATAGAATCTTACAGTCTTTTTTAGATAAAAATAAAAAGGAATTAGAAAATTTGTCACCTGTGTGCTGAGAGACTAGTGGAAATGGCAGAACTCTGATAAATGCAGGTTGTAAACAGAGAAGGGAATGAAAGTACTTTTTTGGAGACTATACAGGGTCAGATACTGTGAAGGAGATTGGACTGATTTCTTATATAATAAACTTTTCCATTTGCATGTTCTCGCATTGCACACAATCTGCTTATAGGCAGCAGAACTAATGAAGCCTGATTTCCTCGGGATTTGTGTTCTGTGTTTCCTGAACCTATAGACAGCTGTGCGCACATCCTGATTAAACAACTGGCAGCTACTCTGAGTTACAATTCTGTTTTCAATGACAGGGTATTGGCTTGGATTTCCCTTCATACCAAGCTACTGATTTTCATAAAATGAAGAGGAGCTTGGTATCCTTGAGACCTCTGCAAATTGACGACTTCTGTTGAAATTTCCTCATAGCCAGAAAGTTATTTTGTGGTCCCTTGCTTAGTGGCCCTGGCCCTTTAGACATCTGATTCAGGTGGTTTTTAAGGAGTCATGCTGTCACTGTGAAAATTGTAGATTTTAGGAGATAGTTTTTAAGCACCACTGAAATTCAGAGACTTGCTTGAGCTTTAAAGAATTATCATTTAATAATTTATTCTATAGTAATACATGCTCTCAGTTCAAGATGTGTGGTTATGTTTGTTACTTGCTTGTCCAGATGCCTATTACAATGTGGATGAACATGTGCTTTGAACACTTGAGCTTGAGATTTTTTTTTATTTAATTTTGGTGTTTTGATTACTCAAGATAATTATACTCAATATAAACATATCACTAAGGAGACTAACAAGGTAACAATTCATCAGAATTTGCAATGAGATACTTGCCTGCATTTAGTTACTCAGGTACACCCATCAATGTTGGAATTACAGTGTTGAGCTCACAGAAAATTCTGAGTTTCAGACATCTGAAAAGTAACCCCCTTTTTGCTACCTTATTACCAAACTCTGCCGTCTCAGAGGCATCCAGAAGCAAAGCTGTTCTTGGCAGCCCTGTGTCAGCTGTGCAGCTGAAAGACTCTCAAATCTAACTCCTAATCAACTGTGAATATGTGGGAGGACTCTGCTTTGAATCAGTGACAGTGTGAATGATCGTTTGGACAGGCATTGAAGGGAGGAAAGGAAGCTACCCATTAGTAACCGGAGTTGTCACAAGTGTTTTGTTGATATGCAAATTTACCATTTACCTTCTTCCAAGTCCTTTTTAGTCTAGTGAGAGGGGACAGGGCATACATAAACTCTTCAGGTACTGAATAAGCAATAAAGTATTCGTGCTGTCCTTTGTTATGAATATGCACCTACAGTGTGAAACTGCGAATGGATGGCATGTGTTAGTCTTCCTGGCAGTGGGCATTTGGTGTGTGTACAAAACCTGAGGGGAAGGCAGATATTTGGAGAATTGAGAAACTCTGAGTAGGATAATACATCATAAAGCACTTGAAATGGATTCATTGCCATTGCGTTTTCTCTTTACATCAAATTGCACAGTCTCTTTACATCTTGTGTTTCTAGCACAAGATTGAGGAAAATGCCCTTCTGGCCAGAACCTACATGTGGTTGACTTTGCCAGCAAATCTGTTAGAGACCATCTCATTGAAACAGCAGCTGAACTATGAAATGATTGAATTGTGAAGCAACTAAACAGTGAAAAATTAATCTAAGAAGGTTAGTCACACTAACATGAGGGGCTTTTCAATATGCAAGCAAAATAGGGAGCACATTAAGTGGAGCAAATGGGGCCTGATATGTTAACGAAGGATGTAGTTTTGGGGTTTTTTTTTACCTGGATGTCTGCAACAGTCAACATACAAGAACTGCCTGTTCTTTCGTTCTTCTGCGGAGCATCATAAACAGCATTTCTGCTGCATTTGAAGTGTCATACACTTCTATGGAAAAGCAGCAAGGCTTGACATTTGGGAAATGAGAGAGGTTTTATGTTCAAAGAAAAATGGTTAGGGTCAAAGAGCATGTCAGTCTTCAATTAGTATTCAGCATCCTTTTAAGTTAGCATAGTGAATGCTTTAGATTCTCAGTGCCTAGTGTGTAGTTAATTCATTACACACTACACTGGAAAAACTGCAAAAAATATTTATTTCTTTTGACAAGCTGAAAATAACTGGTTTTTGTTATTCATATGGAGAGCAGGATATTGAATGTTTAAGAGATTATAAAGTACTCAGTGTGTCCTAAGGTAATTTAGCTAATAGACAACAAGTGAGTTTCTTTAACCTTCTCTTTTTGAAATAAGTATTAAACTGAAGTGAATGGCATTCTGTCAACACAATATAATATTCTGCTAGAAACTTTTTGAAATCACAGAGCATATACTGTAGCTTTCTGTAGACAGGCGTATTTACATCACTGCATGTGTATCAGACTTAGTATTACTCTGTTACAGAAGCAAAATTATGTTGCTGCACTGTGTTTATTTAATAAGAGATGTAAGTCTCCAATATTTAGAAGGAAACAAAATTAATTTATGTAATGAAAGCACCACACCATTATATAAATAGCTGTATGCTTAACCAAAAGAGTAAGTTTTCCTGTATGTACTCTCAGCATTGGTTCTCTTTGATGTGCAGCTGTATGAATTACAAATAACAGGGCATGGGATGATAGGTAGCTCATGTGCAACAGAGAACACTGTTTAGAGCAGGTCTTTTGGGGAGATAATGTCTTTTTTGCTTCTGAGAAGCAGGCTGTCAGGAGGTTTCAATAGTACTGTTAGGCTCTGCATACCAAAACATGCTTTTTAAGATGCCAGCTCATATAAAACGCATTAGAGAAGCCAGGAGGAAAATATCTGGTAAAAGAACTAAATTCAGACAGATACTTTTAAAAGCTTTATTGTATTTTAAACTTTAGAAAAATAAAGGACAATTAAATGGAAAAGCAGGACTAGATACAAATAGAACATTTTATGAGTTAAAGTTTTGTAATACTCTTTTTCCTTTTTTTTTTTCTTTTGTTTTCTGTTGACAGCAAGTAAAACTTCAGCTATCATTTCAGCGCATTTGTGCCTCTGTGGTTTGCCAGGTTATTCACTCAGTAGTAGGTGCAATGTGCACTGCTTATGGCTGTATATCCTGTGAAATTGATGGAAAACAGAAAGATTTGCTTTTCTGAAAAGGATTTGGAGAATCTAAAGTTTAGTAGTCGAGTTGCCTGGTTTGGTTTTGGGTTGCTTGGTTGTTTTTTCTTCATGTACAGGCTTTGCTGTCTTTTTCTTTTTTTTTTGAGAGTGCTTTAGTTCTGGAGTCTTTGTTAGGCCAACATAGCCAATCTATTAATGTTTTGTCTGATTCCCTTCTTTTCTTAGGAGAATCTTTTTTTTCCCCTTCTTTTTATCTTTTTATCATGTTTCCTCAGATGATAATATCACTCATATTCCAAGGTCGGAGCTCTACTGGCTCAATTTTTGTTTCACGTGGGAAGTCTGGTTGGAATGTGTGTGTAGAAATGAGCCATAGCTATCTACTTTTGTTGTCTTGGAGCAAAGCTGTCCCAGAGCAATATATATTGTGATAGTGCACATCTCAGTTGAAAAGTGCTACAGTTCTGTGTCCTCTCCTTAATCCCTCAGAGTAGAGAAGGGAATACTCAAAACATGTCCTGTTTGGTGAGAAAATATTACCTTGTCAGACACTGAAAGTTTGGTAGGGTATTGGCTTATTCCAGAAGAAAAATGCAAGCCAGAAAGAAACATCTCCCAGATAAAATTCTGGAATGAATCAATGGGACAGTTGAGCAGAAAGAAAGGTGAGGTTCAGAGAGTAATTATCTCTATTTATGAGGGGGGGAAAAAAAAAACACAGAAAAAGCCGACCACTCCAAAACCCCAGGAAAAAGCAACAAAGACGTTCAAGGTGATAAAGCAAGGACTATTCCTCTCAAAGATGAAAGCAGGTTTTTGATACCAGAGTGTCACGTTAAAAGGGGAAGGAAAAGGTGAATTTTCTGTCCAACCTGTATTAATTTATATTTTGTCTATCAGTGTCTCCCCCAGAAGAGCAAAGCCTTTTAATGTCCAAAAGTGTCCTGTTAATTGTCTCACATAGTGAGACCTCTCACTTAACAGATTCACTGAGACGGACAGGACATTTGATACCTTTTTGTATAAGGACTGCACTTAATAGCGATAGAAAAGCCCCTCAGCAGGTGTCTCCTATGAGTTATTTTGCCGTCAACGAAACTCTCAGCACCTAAAAACGGACTCACTCTAACAGTTCATGAAATAACATGTTTTTTAATACAAATTTGTGACAATTAATGGGGTTCGCTGTGTCTGGAATAGGATCTAACTGCAAAAACATCCTTAAACTAACTATACAGTAATAATAACAAAGCAAAGCGTAGGCACACGGTAATAATAACAAACCAAAAGCAACTTACAAAGACATAAAACAACTTACAAAGAATAAGTAAAGCAAAAAACGTAAGCACAAGCTTTAAAGGAAAGTAACTTACTAAGAATACCATGAAGCAAAAGTAAACGCTAGTTATTTAAAAGCAAGTAATTAGCGTGCATAAGATACGTCTCACCTTCTAGGTATCTCTAGGTGTCCCCAGAAGTGGAAGGAGAAAAGGCAGTCCATCAGCTACCTCTGCAGAGTTGATGGACTTTCTCCCCCATTTTTGCTTGTGTCCAGTCTCTTTTTATACCTTTTTCTTAGGCACTTTGAGTGGCTACAGTCAATAAACTAATTTTTGGGTGATAGATAGATGAAATAGGCCCAAGGGTCCACATCCTGAGTTCCCAGGCAGCCAGGATGTTCAAGAAAAAAGGCCGTATCTCCATATCACTCCTTTCTTCATTTTAATCCTTTTATCAGTTTCTGGGTATATCTCCCCAGGTGCAGGGGCTTTTCAAGAAGCCATCAGGAGGCTTTTTTTCTCCTTTGTGTGGTCTTTCTATCACCTTACACAGAGTAAGTGCTTTTTTCATCCTGGAAAAGAGAAGGCTTCAGGATGACTTCATTGAGGCCTTCCAGTACCTGAATGGAGCCAACAAGAAAGATGGAGAGGGACTTCTTACAAGAGCATGTAGTGACAGGACAAGGGAACATGGCTTCAAACTGAAAGAGGGTAGGTTTAGATTAGATATTAGGAAGAAATTCTTTACTGTGAAGGTGGTGAGGCACTGGGACAGGTTACCCAGAGAAGTTGTGGATGCCCCACAACTTGGGAGTGTTTAAGGCCAGGTTGGATGGAGCTCTGAGCAACCCAGGTGTAGTAGGTGGTGTCCCTGCCCAAGGCAGGGGGCTTGGAACTAGATGATCTTTAAGATCCCTTCCAATCCAAGCCAGTCTGTAATTCTTTAGAGGTGTTGCATAATGACCAAGGCTAATTACATCTGATGCCCAGGTAAATGGGGATAATACTAAAACCATTTCCAAATAAGCTAGGGAAAAAATATGGTGCTATTTTGAGCGATACCGGTCTAATGTTGTCCAGATTGGTTGATCAAACTTGCAGGGATGTGCCCAATCATAGTTCCTTCATAGACACGTTAGGAGGAGTTTAAATTCCAATGCAGAGAAAATATTTTCACAGTTTAGCAGACATGTGCAGCCATGGTGACCCCATAGCTTTTGAGAGGAAAGAAATAGGGAAAAGTTGCAGGATTTTAAAAGTTTTCATAACTATTTTGTAATCCTCATACAGGAGATCGTACATCTGCCAGAATGGCTTTTAATAGTCAGATATTTAATATTAATGTTTTTAATATTCAGGTCAGACACTGAGAGAAAAGAACTATGTGTTAGGTAACTATTTATATTGCAGTGTTTCTGTAGTTGTAGCACTTAGAGAGCTTAGACACATTAAGACTTCTGTTGCCTTAGCTCTCTATAAAAATACTCAAGTGCTAAGTTCCTGGCCCAAAGGTCTTTTTGGATGTCTGTGCTATAGGTATAGGTCACCATCTGCTTGGTCCAAAAGCTCCGGACAGTTCCGCCTGTGTGCTGGTTTTGGTTACCTAGGAAGAAGAAAAGAAGATTTGAACAAACTTGGGCAGCAACATGGCCTTAGATGTTTAAGGACAATTTCACGTGCTGTTGGAAGAGTGGGACTGCCTAAAACAAATCAGGGATTACTGGATATTTATTTGAATAACTTGAAATCGATTGAATAACTAAGGAGGTCTGTTCCTCTGAAAGGGGATGGGGTTTGTTACCAGCATCTTCTTGAGCTGTAGGATTTTTTCCAAAGGTAAGAGTACTCATATATAAAAAGGAGTACCAAATTTACTAAAAAGAGAAGGTTCTTATGACTCTTGGTCCTTACTCTTTCTGCCTTGATAGATGCTATCAAAGTATTCAGTCTGTCTTTTGAAAAAGGCTTGTTCTGCTCTGGGGAGATAGAAGGGAGATAGTGTGTTCTTACCACATTTTAGCTAACATTTGGTAACCAGTAGTGAGTGAGGTAAAATCTTAATGAAATGAAAGACAGATGGGTTTGGGTTGATGGAAGTACTGTTGAGTAAACCCAGAATTTAGTTGGTGTTCCAGGTTGAGAAACTCTGAAGTGGCTAAATTAGACTCTCATGTGGCAGAAAGACACCTTTCTTCTGCAGGTGAGACACACCCAGAGCTTTTCTTACTTGTTTTTAAGGTGGTGATGTTGAAATTATCAGGGCAAAACATTAATTAGTTCATCCAGTTACTTCTCTAGGAGTGATCAATCCTGTTGTTTCCATGAGAAGTGTATGAACAGTTAAAACTTTAGAGCAACTGTTAATGGGAGCAGTTGCTTACTTGCTGTATCAATTAGTATTAAGCTTATCTCATCAACAGGAAGGATTTTCATATCTGCTTCAAAACAAGATTATTTTTAATGCCACTGTGTAGCTTCCACTTTGTTGCATAAGCATCTATATAAATCTTAGTAATTCTGAGTTGTATTTTCTCTTTTATTTTTTCACTGATCAGCAGAAATCAAGAAAAGAGATTGAGTAATTCACTTACACAGGACAAAAACCTCTTTTCTTCTTTTTAGTCAAACCCCTGCAGACTTCATAAGAGAGAAAACTTATTTAAGGTGTTATTTATATATTTTTCCCAGTAGTATTGGTGATTATTCCCATGTCACAGAAAGATGAAACAAAATCAAGAAGCAAGTTCAGCAGATGGCAGTTTCAATGGAATATGTTTCTTTGATCAAAACTTAATAAGATTGCAAAATTCAAATATAATTATTTGAAGGTTATTTGTGTGAGGTTCATACCGAGTAATATAGAGTAACATATATATAAATTTTAAATAAATGCTCAATGGTAATTAGTCTTTAGGATATACTATCTGCTGAAAATATCCTTTGCCAAACTGAAGTGTGAATTCACTATAACATTCTGGTTATATTGGTTATATTGGCCAATTCCAGAATTTCACAGGTTACAAATGAGGAAGGCATCAGGAGAAGAATTTTCAAGGTAATAAAACAACACATGGAAACCAAAACCCCAAAACCTAACAGGCTCCAATTAATATAGTTGATAATGCCCTTACAAGCATTGTTGAAGTCTTCTTTAGGAATGCATTTTCTTTATTTTATACAGATAGATAGATGCAGTATACAGGTACACAGAGAGAGAGAGAGAACGAGCATCTGTGTGTGTGGATGCTATTCAGTTCCTTTTTAGATGCACTCTTACACTGGTTTGTTGTAAACCGCAGCCTCATACTCTTTTCCTTTGCTGTATTTCCTTACACCACTAATAATTACCATTATTTCCTGTTAATAGGGAAAATTATATGCTCTCCTTTTAGTATGTAAGAGATACTTGGTTTAGTTTATTGAAGAAATGTTTTGCTATGGATGTGAATTCTTATCATTTTAGAAAACGATGTAACTGACGGCCATGGCTTTTGCAGTTGTATTGGTCCTACAATGGCATATGCAGTTTTCACTCTTTGCTTTTGTATTATTTCCAGTGCCAAGAAGGAAGCGGGAGCATGTGAGCACTGACATATTATCAAGCGCAAAGTGCAGAAAATGGATTTCTGCAGCTTGTTAAAATTTTGTAATTATTTGTCCTGTCCCAGCTTGCATGTTTGATTTGCCCTGAAGGTTCTCCGGGAATGTGTGTTCACCTTCCATCTTATACCATCACATAAATTTGCAGTGAATTAGTTAGGTGACTCACTGGATAATATTGACTCACTTTACTGATGCAAAATCATATGATGTCTTCAGCATTTATTTAGAGTCCTTTCACAGCACTTACTGGCATGTTTGTTAAAATATGGTTCGTTTGACAGATGTAACAACCTATTTTATAAAGGTCTTACTATAAAATTTGCAAGATAACATATGTTTTCTCACAAATGGCAGTGTTGTACAGTGTTTCTATGGCAATCGGACAGTTTTGATGTACTGCAGCTAATGTGTTGAAGAGAAATTATTTTAGATGTTTGTGGTTGCACACTAGATAATGAGTTTGTTGTGATAGATTAAAATTGAGAAATAGGAATGTGATGGTACTGGTAACCCAGGATATCCAGTAAAAGCACTTTGCAACATATAACAAATATTTCAAGGCCAAGCCTTGAGGTCTAATAGAATTACTGTGGCAATTGAACATGCATCACAATAGTTAATCCCTCAGTGCATGCCGAAGCTGGCACCATTAGCTCTAATTTCCATTGAAGCAAAAGAAGGATGTCAGTCTTGAACAGCAGCTGGACTGGAGATGCATATATCTGTTCCAGATGGTCATTTCTAGGCTTCAGTTTGTTGCCGGGCTTTATCCAGCCCCTCTCAGCAGTGCCCCAAAGTGGGGCTGTGCTGGCAGTACTTTGTCCTTCCTTTCCTTCCTACCATTCCTGTAAAGCAGAGCAGAATGATGGGAATGGGAAGAGAAGTGCAGCTCTCTTTCCAGTAGGAAGCTGCCAGCTTCCAGGGCCTGTCCTCTTGGCAGTTTTTCTGGCAGCAAGTTTAACCCTCACCCACCTGTGAATTTAGAGACATAAGGGAGTGATTTCTCAGTTTGAAGAAATTGGAAGTAAAAATCTAAGGGAGAGGGTGCAAGTACGACAGTAGAACAGAGAGAAGGGAATCAGGAAGGAATAGATCAGGAAAGGGAGTAAAATTCTTTAATAGAGCAAAAATACTTTAAGGAAATCAAAAAGCAGAAAAAATAAGGAGTGTTACCAAAACGTATGAAAATTTACTTAGTCTGTGCATGGAAAGGCTGCATAGACAGAAGGTTCACGTTGAAGAAGTAAAAGAGTAATTGCAGTATATATGCCCCTTTCTGCAATCATTCAACTTTCGTTTAGAAGGTAACAGTTTCAACATGAAGTTCTAATCCTAAAAGTTGTGATGTTATTAATATCAATACTTAAAAATGTATATGTGTTTCATATAATACAAGTAACTCTGCTTATGCCCTTATGTATTTTCCTGTGTAAAATTTAAATTAACAGAGAGAAACTGGGTTAATAGGGTTGGCAAGGCATGAAAATAATAAAATTATATAGTCAGAAATCATTCCTACATCTTTTCCAATCTAAACCTCATCTCAAAGTCTTTTTCTGCAGTTCCTCAGTTATATACCATAAGGTGTTCAAAGGCACTAAAGCAGATCTCAGAAACAGAATACATGCTAATACTCAGCATATCTGCAGATCACTCTTTTATCTTCGTATTACAAAGCTGCTTAAAATACCATATCTCTTCAGCCTGAAAATAGAAGCTCTTATACAGCTTTAATTTGCTCTTTATTGCAAAAGAATTTCATAAAGCTTTACAACAAAATTGCTGATGGTATTAGAGGCAGAAACCCACACAGTTTTGTTAGGGTCTCTGATAGCAATGCAGGTAGGTCTGAAAAAGGGGCTGCAGAGGAAGAGCACCTAGGGCATGGCAGCACCGATGAGTGCAGCAACACATCCGTGTAACGTACAGGAGTACTTTGTTTTTCTACTGAAAAAGCGGACAGGAGGAGAGGAGCCTTGCCAGTTGAGTGCTACAGCACTTCGAAACAAAGGCGGTGAATAACCTGCAGCAAAGAAGGTTTCTTCCCATTCACCTGTTGGAAAAAGGGGAAAAAAGCATTTTGTTCACACATAAGGTAGGAAGTGTATAAATGAAAGGAAGTCTGGTTTTGCTGAAGCAAATGAGAACTTTGCTGTTGCCTTCAAGGAAACCAGACCTTTACCCTTTGCTAGGTTGTTTGAAACTGCAACAGGCTTAGCAGAGTAATTTATAAATATTGCCATATCTGTAATTTAGGACTATGTCACTGTTATAACTTTACTCATTTCGAAGAAATGCAGTTATAAACTACCAGGCCAACCTTTTACTCATTTTCAAAATACCCATGCAAGCTAATTTAAAGTTTATTCTGACTCTCCTACCTGCTTATTAGACAGTCTTTTGTAGTACACTGAGAGTAATGCTTCGTGTTCAGTTGTGCCTCTTCAATGAAAATGGCAAGTTTAATAAGCTGTATGTGTCCTCTGTGTACGTGTGTGTATCTGCGTAGAGGTACCGAAGCTT
Organism: Cephalopterus ornatus; assembly: GCA_013396775.1. Taxonomy (NCBI): domain Eukaryota; kingdom Metazoa; phylum Chordata; class Aves; order Passeriformes; family Cotingidae; genus Cephalopterus; species Cephalopterus ornatus. Next base: position 834,264 of record VZRE01005948.1, on the reverse strand, counting down.
CCAAAGTGGCAATACACAGATGTTTAGGACAGAGTGAAAAGCAGGGATAACATATATTTCCCCAGCCTCTGCCTGTGCCGAGTTCAAGAACTTCCTGGGCCAGATCAAACCATGAATCCATTGTAAGTAATTTGAGTAACTGACTTTACCAGAATAGGTACATGATGTAATCTGATCAGACAGATATCAACTTAAATACATATTTAAAAGCAAATCAGTAACCTGTAACCAATTAATACACATACTTGGCCCAGTGTTTAAGGGAAAACGATTTGTCTCTTTCCATGAGGGCACAGTCTTCCCAAGGAGCAGGGTACTTGGCAGAAGGGGAATTTACCTTGTCCCAGGTGTCCTTGGTGGAAGAAAGAATTCTGTCATTGACGTTTTGGAAGTATTTGCAAAGAGATGTTTGGCATACTTTAAAATCAGTAGAATTGATTTCTTCAGAACATTTATAAAATTACTGTAACTAGCAATTGGTTACCAGCTCTGTGTTGATTATTTTTCACTAGGCTGTGAACAGGCAATAGCAGAGCCCTCAGAGGAAGTAGAAGAAATCTTGTCTTTGGAGAGAAAAACAAGAATGAAAATATTACTTGAAATTGTACTGTCAAGGACAAGTGCTTGGAGCAGGAGAGCCTCTGCAGGGGAGGATAACAAATAAGGTGGCCTGGCAGGTCCCTTCATCGCTGGTCTTAGATTCCTTGCCTGTTAAACTCTTAGAGTTGAAAATAATTCTTCACCAAATAATCCAAACATTGAATAGTTTTTCCTACATTACTGCATTAAAATGTTATTTTTTTTAATGCTGTGGTAAGAGTAACTGTAGAATTAAATTCACTTTCTATGCTGACACAGCAGATAAATGGAGAGGCAAATTCCCTCTAAGAAAGAAGTCCTTCACAATAATCATTGCTTTTCCTGTGTGTCTGCACAGTACTTAGCGTGGAAGTCTGATTTCTCAACATGAGGTTTGTTCTTCAGATGTATTTTATTATATTCTACTGTTCAGTTGTTTGATTTCTCTGACATATTTGTCAGGCTGAAGTTTCTTGACTGCCACAAAAGAGGTGGAAATTTTGTACTTGCAGCATTGTGGCTGGTGTGTGGTAGCAGGACAGAGGACAGCCGTGCACCCTGCAGTTTGTCTGCTTACTTAAGTCAGTTTAGTGTCACAAATAGAAATTTCCAAAAATAATACCTGAAGTTGAGTTTTTAGTTTCATATCTGAAGTCCAGTCTAGATTACCTAATGAATTCTCTGCATACATGTTTCTTTGGAAAAAACCTAACAAATTTAGAGAGAAATGGGAGTACAGGTTATAACTGAGACTAGCTGGGTTTGGCTCAGGCTAGGCGTGCCTTTGTGGCAGAGCAGAGGGTGGGCAGGGCACTAGTGCTTTAGGTGCTTAGGTGTTGGGCTTCGTGTGCCTGAGTTCCAGTGATGGCCATATCTGTGTCCAGAGGCACCGTGCTTCTCACAGTCTATTCCCTGCTGTTGCATGGATTACAAGGAGACATGTTCTTCTGTCTCTGTTCTTTTTGTGGCATTACATGGTTTAAAGTAATCTCTTGCCTCTTGTGCATCAGAATTTGTTAAAGCATGTTGGCAAAAGACTGTATGGATTTTGGCATGTGTAACACTGGAATAGGTGTTGTGTGGTCTCCTCTGGCTAAACCTCTGTGACATGGGTTTATGCACTTGAGGGTGGCTTCTGTCTCTAACCCAGCAGGTCCCTTCTGGCCTTAAACTGGGAAAAATGGAAGCAGAGTTAACATAGCTTTCCTTACTAGTCTGGAACTTACATCCTCCAGAAACTGTAGTGAGCTGTGTATTTTTGACATCACCCAAGCACTTGGCCGTGCAGAAGTGTGGGGAGGAAGGACTGTCGGCTGTCCCACTGCAGTGCCACCAACCACCTTTGAGTCCTTCACCCCTGCTGCTGTTGTTTTTTCAGACGCTGGTTTCGCTGTTTCTCAGCTGTCCCTCCTGTATCCTGAGGCAGAGTGAGCTCAAGGGTTGTGAGCTTAAGGAGTTAAATTAGTGTCTGCAGAGCAGTCTGGTTCTTAGCCAGGCTGTTACTGCTATCATAGAACCACAAAATGGGTCAGATTGGAAGGGACCACTGGAGGTCATCTAGTCCAACCTCCCTGCTCAAGCAGCGTCCCCCAGCGCATGTTACTCAGGATCGCGTCCAGACGACTTGTGAGCATCTGCAGGGAAGGAGATTGGAGTTAGTACAAAACTAACACAGCTCTGTCTGCAGTTAGGCTTGAGTGTCAGCCATATCTATACACTAGGGATTTATGTCCAGAGGGCTAGTTAAACTCTCAGCGTGCTGGGTATTTCTCCTCCGAAGGGTATGTGACTGCTCAGGGGCATCCTGCTGAGTGAATAAGCTTGTTAAGCTTCTGAGAAGCAGAATAGTTTGTTTTACTCATTTTCTCTTGATTGGAACTAATAATTGAAAACTGGTAATTAGCATTCTCCAAAGCCCCAGAGAAAATAAATTGTATCATAGCTTACCCTAAAATCATTAAAACATTGTCGATGTGCTGCTAACCAAGGGACCAACTGCACCTTTAAACTGTAGTGATCTCTCTGTGACCCAGGTCACAAAATTACAGAAGTGTGTGAGTGGCAGGCACACATCTGGAGGGACTGCACAGTCCTCCCCTCCCTTCTGAGACGTCACCAAGGTCATGTCACATTGGATGTTTTTGCATCATTGCTTTCATATCCAGTCAATAGTTTCTGACTCCAAAAATCTATTGGATGGGAGGTAATTGCATAAGCTAAAGGGGAAAAGGGAGACCATCCGCTGGGCTGGCATCCTGAGAGGGTGATTGCAGCACACACTCCTCATTAGGCATTCAGACATGTTGTTTAACATTGTGTAATTATCTGGCACTTGGCAACTATGTGATCAGTTACGGTGGAAAGAAGTTAATTTTAAAAAGTATGAACTAAACAAAGATAAAAATAATGTAAATATTTTGAGGGAGAGAATACATAAGTTATACTTCTGAAGAAAATACTATTTTACTATCTAATGTGACTTCTACTATTATTTCTACACTTTTGTACTGTCTACTGAACTAAAATAAGGTTCAGCAAAGGGTGACTAATACTGTAAGAATATTGTAATGAGTATTAATTAATACTTTGCAGTTTAAATCAGAGACAATATGAAGTAGATCAGAAAAAAGTCTTGGGGAAAAAAAATCTGCTACAAATGGGGTTGCTTTGTCTGCTGTTCCTCACAGTGCTATTAATCAGGCATGATACTCCAAGAACATGTTATGTGATTCTGCAAGTTTTCCTGACTCTGCACTTACTAATTTTGCCAACCTATTGTTTCATTAAGCACAAAGCCTTTGTACTTGGTATTCTGTCTTGAATTAGGCATACAAGAAAGGAAAGAAGAGAATTATTTCTTTTGCTCTTTGCTGTTACCTTTTGTTTGCTGTAGCAGATTCCCACTCTAGGTTTGTGAGTCCAGGCAAACTCCCTGACACAAATCCTGCAGAAACAACTATAGAAATCTCTCAGCCTGGCAGGGACCTCAGAAGGTCTCTTGTCCAACCTCCTGCTCAGAATAGGATCAGCACCAAATTCAGACCCCAGGGTGGTGTGGGGCTTTTTCCTGTTGGGTCTTAGAAAGCCTCTGAGGATAGAGACTGTAAAACCTCCTTGGGTCCCTGCTGCAGGGCTTAGTTATCCTTGTAGTGAAATGTTTTCTGTTGGGGGTTTTTTTGCCTATTTTTTAATGACCACTTTGTTTCTTGTTCCCTTGCTGTGCACCTTTGCAAAGACCCTGATTCAGTCTTCTTGCTGATCTCCCTGTAGGTATTGGCAAGCGTCTCAGCCGTTTCACACAGGGCACATGCATCAACTCCCTGCCCATCTTGAGTTCCATGGCTGGGCTTGGTGGAGTTGATCAGTATCCTTCTTGTACTGGAGGACCCACGATTAGATACAATATTCCAGGTACAACCTGGAAGTAAGGAGAGTAATAAGTGCAGTGCTTGGTAACTTTTAAGTCCTCAAGAAATTAAATTACTGTAATTGCTTACAGAGTGACAGTTCAGCATTTGTTTCCTTGTTATTGTCAGTTTAAAATTCTTCTCACTTCATTACCAAAAATCTTCATTTAACTGAACATTAAAAGCTCATGGGTGGCTTTGCTTTAAGTGCTTCATGTGTGGTTGTTTCCACTGGGTTGCAGCATCACAGGACCATTGGTCTGGCTCTGGTAAATAAGGAAGTTGTGAAATTGTTCCTGCAAGTCTTTTGTCATAGTACTGAAGTAGGGGGGAAACTGTATTCTGGAAATCAATAGCTTTCAAGAGGACTGAAGAGCAGTGCTGGATGACTTAAGTGAAAATAAGCATTCAGTGTTATATGATGGCTGTGTGGTCCTGGGATTTATAAACTGGAGTGTACAAGTATAGAGGCTGGTTATTACTACTGTAAAGAAGCATCAGTTATCATCTCCAGCTAAGGCAACTAACAGGTTGTTGAAAAATTCGTCAGAGTCAGAAATGAGGCTTAGAATTAACCCAAATCCTGCAATCCTGAAGCGCCGTTCCCTGCAGAGAGCGTTCAATGCCAGATGGAAACCTTGGGGGAAGGTTTGTGATTCTAGATATGAAGTTACTACAACTTTCCCCAATTACAATCAAGTGAGAACAAATTTCCATTAAATAAGATTTTGAACTTTAACACAGAATAAAATTCTAGATGTGGAAGAGCCTTATACTGAGTTTTGAAGTGGGTGTTAATTTGCCTTTTCTATAACTGGCTGGTACTTACAGATTAAGCTGATGCAGTTCTCAACACAGCTCAAGAGCCAAGAAACTGCCTTTGTTGTGGCTGTACACCATTAGGAGAGAATCATTTAATATATATCTGTCATGTTTTTATATTATAATTAATTTTATAAAGTGGGAAAGATACCGTGTAACACTACACTTTCTAACTGCTCGTGAGCTGTGCTGTGTGGTGTATACAGGAAAACCAGAAGATGGAGTTGCTGATAAAAAACATCTGCCTTCATGTCTTCTAACATTTAAACAGGCTATTTAGATGTCCATTCTTCATATGAACAAACATATGTGTATGTTGAGTATATGTATGGAGAAGGACCAAACTGGTGAGTCATTAGGTCCTCGTTTCATTGGTTTTCACGTTTATATACTTTTTATTTTTTAAGATCGTTTTCCCCAGTTTGTGGTTGAATTGTCAGTTGGCATTAACACACACAGTGGTAAAATTAAGATTAGTTAGAGGCTGGCTTACCAGAACTGAGCATAACGGGAAAACACGGAGCTGAGCAAGGGCAATAAATCAACATTAAACTGGCAAAGACTGTTAACTGCCTGTTAAATGTTGGCTGTCCCATAGAAACCATAAATGAAAGGTGAGAATGTTTGATTAGGTTATGAGTGTTTGTGGAACCAGCCCTGGGACAGCAGAAATGCTGGGTTATCTCTGTCATCCTCTGGTGCGGAAAGAAGGTCACAGATGGATTTGCAAGATAGGGTTTGTGAGAGGCAGCACACGCCTCTCAGCCGCAGGGGCAGTGTGAAGCCACGTGCTGGGACATGCAGTGTCCTTGCTCAAAGCAGCTCTGCTGTGCAGAGCGAGGGGCAAAGCATCTCTCGGCTTTGATGCACTGTGCACAGGGCTGGAAGATGAACGAGAGCCATGGTCCTCCTCATGCCGTGCAGGAGTAAATGGATTTGCAGCGGGGCTGTGGCTTGAACCGAGCCCTAGCACTGCTAGAGGGAAATACCTCGGCAACTCATCCGCTTTTGCTGTAGTTAAGGTCTGTGGTGCTGCTGTGAATTTCTGTTATTTCATGTTTGTAGCTACTTATTTTTGTATTTTAGTATTTTTCGCAGCGCTAAATCACATGTTCAGACTTCCACAGACCCTCTAACTTTAGAGTTACCACAGCCAATACTCTGTACATTAAAGTTTGTGTTTCTGGTTGTGAGCCTGCAAAGGAAGTAGCCTGATTTTCCGTGCTTGCTATGCAACTCTATTTGTGGTGTGAAAGTATCTGTTATGTTTTATTAAAGTCCTTTCAGAAAATGTAATGTTGAAATGTAGGGAAATCTAAGTAATTGGTAAAGACTATTTGTAAACCACATTGAAGGTTTTTCGCTATTTCTCCTGCAAGTACTGTCTAATTATATTAGATGTGCTTTACAAAGAAATTTAAACTTAATAAAATGGAAATAGCAAATCTATTGAATTACAGCAGATAAATATTTAGAGCATTTCCTAACAGTAGAATTTTAGATTAAACAACACTATTATAGCCCTGCTAAAATAAACTAATATTAGTTTAAACACATGCTTCACTTAGGTATTGCATGCATGGGCTACTGTTGCTAAGGGTGCTGCATAAAACAGACCACTAAGGATAAACCTTTCACTGGTAACTCTCAGCTGATAATAAATGAAGAATGGTTTCTTGAGCCAGCTCATATCTGAAATGTGCCTCTGGTCAGAGGCTTTTAATGCCCCTCAACTGAGCTTTGTTTGTCATTATGTAGCTAGTAGGTTTGAAAAGTAGATTGAAAAGTTTTTAATACCTTTTTTCCTATATTTTTAAAATATTACTTAAAGCTTACAAAGAAATGTCTTTCTGATGGAAGAGTAGTTAACTCAGTCCCTCAGTTTGTCAGTGAACCTGTTGGGAAAGGGGATCTTAAAAGGTACCTCATCAGTTTCCTTTCTCAGGATCAGAGAAAAAAAAATACACTCCCTTTCCCATATGTTGTCTTAGAGAAATATTCTCCTATTAAAACAGAACATTTTCTTTCACAGTAAAAGAAAATTTAAAAATTCTTCAGCCTGAACTTGGCAGAAGATTTCACTGTTTAAAGGTGCCACCACATGTTGCTTGCCAAAGTGATTGCTCTTAGGGGAGCCTGCTGCTGCCAGGTACTTCCAAATATGTGTTGGTGTGAGAAATTATAAAGAAGAAATTATTTACGCAGCTCTTGGGGTTCTCATGTGGCTTATGATTCATTTCCTGAAGTATGTGTGTCTGCATTTGGACTGATTTTGCCCAGGCTGTGTGTGTGCCATGCCAGCATGTGAAGCTATTTTAAGAGGTTTTTCTACTCAGTTGGCCCACTCAAGAAGCTGGAAATTTGTTTTGTTCATGTCATATATTTTAAATATGCTAGCATAAGATTGCCATCATAAGAGAATCCTAGCATAAGATTAGTTCAGTTAAAATTAGGAGTGCCTTCAAAAATAAATTACAGTAGTCCTGCTTGTGCAGAGTTTTGGACAGATTACCATTTAGTCATCATTAATAGTCATGTGCTTGGTTTTTTTCCAGACTTTGGCAAGCCCTGCAGAGATCAGAGAATAAAAATACCTTTCCAGTTGTCTGCATTCCTCATCAATCCCCATATAATTGCAACACCACTCAGAATTTAAGAAAATCATTCTAAAATGAGAAAATTAGGTTTGAATTTGATGAATCAGGAACTGAATTGAATTGCTGTCTTCTGTATCTTTTTTTTTTGTTTTTACAATAGGAAGAAAAGGTCACTTTAGTTAAAGATGCTTTAGTTTTATCCAGAAATTTATTTAAATAAGTGAATCAGGATGCAGAAGAAGGATCTGTATTCCAACCTTTAGCTGTGGCTTTTTAGCCTGCACTGTTGCTATGGAGAGGCATATAAATATTTGTATCACAAATTAATTTTACTTCACTTCTGGATGGCATGGAAATACAGATAAAAATAGTAAAGAAGAGCTGTTGTAGGTATGTTTTGGTAATGTTTTGGAATGCATTCAGGCACAGGCAAGCAGCAAAAGAAAGGCAAGAAGGTGCTGTGTTTATGCATCCAACATCTTTCTATCCCGTGTTGTGCGGGAGAAATGGAATGAGAGTGTCCATTTTATTTGCAGTTTACTCTTTTCCAATTTTTTTATAGTGCTAGTTGGTATTTGTCTTTCTAATAGCTCATGTTTTCTGGGCCATTTGTATAAAAATGTGAAAAAAAGAACTTCAGCTCAGTAGCACGTGTCCATCCTCCACTGGGGGGGTGATACAGAAACTGCACAGCTGCTTAGGAGCTGGAAGGTGCATAAATTGTTTCTTCAAATGACCACTCACATCTTTTCGTGTCCAGCCTTTTTCTTTCCTCGCCCGCTGAATTGCCTCGAGGGAGGCAGTGATGCTGGGCACCAGCCTGCAGCCTTCTGAATTCCAGCAGTGCCGTGCCTCTCCTTGCCTCTGCTCCTCACAATGTCCTTTGGGCTGGTCTCCATCTCGTCTCCCTCCTGTGACTGTTGTCTCTCTGTCTTTTTCTTTGGGGACTTCGGTCACTGTAACTATTTCATAGTATATCAGGGTGGTTCCAGCCTTCCCAACATTGCAAGACCCTTGGATGACAACCCCAGGTGGTGTGAGATAGACGCCTTTGGCACAATTTAAACTCCGCTCTTGTTGCCTCTGCAAGTTCTGTGTTATGAAACATCCTCTTTAACAACAGGCTTCACAGAGCAGCTCTGCTTTCTCTTTCTCAGCAGATATTTTCAACACCTGGGATTGTTATCCTGGTTTCACCTAGAGAACTTTCTGGTGACATCCTAAGATAATGAAAACAAAACTAGTTAACAACAGGATTGAAAATAACATATATTGCCCTAGCAGTCTGCTACCTCCCTCTTATATCACAGGATGTTTTTGTTCAATCCAACAACAACAACAAAACCACAACAAAACAAAGGAAAAACAAAAAAAGAAATACTAACAGTTAACAGATTGGTGCAATGGGAAATGGAGGCAGCTAATGTCACTAGTTCGTTGACCTTTTAAAATCCCTTAAAAGCTTAAATATTTAAGGCCAGATGAGTTTTATGTAAGGCATTATTCATCAGAAAAAGAATTAATTAACATACAAATTGCATTGTCATTTTCGGAGTCTTTTGGTGGGGAAAGCGATGCTCTGTTACATTTGTGTCTCTTGTAAAAGACATGCATAACAGGCTTGCTTTTTTTTGTTTTTAAGGATCAAAGCTCAAGCTCTTTTTTTTTTTTTTTTTAGTGTAGTTTTATTATTCACAGTCAGATTTGGAAGTTCCATGCTTTCGGATTTTGCTGGTTTGTGTAACTCGTCCGGATTTGGAAGTTCCACGCTTTCGGATTTTGCTGGTTTGTGTAACTCGTCCTGCTGCCGCTGTACTTAGTGTAACTTCTCGTTTCTCTCTTCTCTCGCAGCAAATGAAGCTGGCGGCTGAGTCACTGAAGGAGTAAACACAGAGGAATGAGGATGACTAAAGCAGTCACATGTGAGGGGCACTGCTCGAGCGTGTGTTTGTGATGGTGTGTGGCTCTCAGCACACACTCCACCATCTACTGAGTAGGTGGCACCTGCTTATGTGAAACTTGGTAAATAATCTTTGCCTGACACTGTAAAAAATGATATTTTCTCCCACTCTCTTTGTTTCTCATATCTAATTGTTTGCAAAGTCAACACCAAATAAAGCACTCCAGCTTATGCCAGGTCTGGTTGAAACCCGCCAGACTCACTGTGCTTTGAGTGATTGAAAACAGATCCTGTGAGGAAGCATCCAGAAGCTAACTAGAGTTTTCAGCTGCAGCTTTCTAAAGGAAAAAAAAAAGTAGACTATTATTTAATTCATTGTGTATTGTCCCTTTGGGGTTATTACCCCTTTTGTCCCTTTATTTCAATAGCTGGTCAATCCTGTATTATTTCAAAGACTTGCTTATTAGCCACTGTTTGCCCATAGCAGATTAATTTAAATATTTTATACATTGCATAGGGAACAACCATGTATTCCATTATATGATCTGAGAAATAGTTGAACATAAATATCATAGAGTATGCATTATGTATTCCTGTGTGCTGGTTCTCTAACTAAGCTCCAGCTAAAATCTTTTCAAAAGCTAGGTAAAAAGCATTCAGTAGTAGTCAGATTGCTGATCAGTGATTTAAGTGTATTTATTTTTTAATTTACATTGGATTTTGGTATCACTTCCCTGGATCCTGAACTCCAGTATTGTATGAATGGACCTTCTGATGAAATGAACTGATGGTACCAGATCAATTAAACTCATTGTTGATATACCAGTCCTGCATCTGTAGTGCATATCTGATTTATTTCCTTGCATTTCACAGAAACGTAGTTTTCCTAATGTTTCATTGTTTTCTGACTGCAATAGGACCAAAAACCTACAGTGTTTGCTCCTGTGACCTTGGGACAGTTTACTGTCAGCTGCTGTGACCTTCCTTTTTGGTAGATGTAACTTACCTGTATGTGAGACTTGCTGCAATTTTGTTTGGAAAACTCTGCTGTTGCCATAATCAAGATATTTGCCTGCTTTGCACATTCCAGATTTCTGCCACAGAGCCCCCCCAGCAGAGTAATATAACTAAGCCAAAATAATGTATTTTGTCTGGAATTTAAAATTAGCATTTCTCAAGCTCTGCAGGCGTGACCCAGTAAGAAACGACTGTGTTCCCTTGGGAAGAGGAGCAAACTCGTGCTACAGCTGCTGCCTCTGTTCTTGATTCTCCCACCGTTAGTCCCCCACGCTGCTGCTATTTCAGGGGTAATCTCCTGGGCTGCCGCTGTTTCACAGCCTGTTCTGAAGCTCTGGCAGGGTTGTGGCTGAAAAAGCTTTGCCCTGAGGAACACCAAGGGGAGTGTGTCACCCTTCCTACAGTGCTGTAGAGGTCTCAAAACCAAAGCTTTTTTAGGAGGGGACTAGCATGTTCTCCATGAAAGCTCCTCAACTTTGCAGTCTCTTGCCCACTTTGATCTGAAGTTGCTCACATTTTGCTCAAGTTTTAACTGCCTAGCCAATGTGAGTGAGCAGTTCAGGAGAAGAAAAATCCACGAGTTCCTGGTGGAGTACGTTCTTGTGAGCTTGTCATAGCCTTTTTGGAGGGATTCTGCTGGTCTGTTAATTGGTGCTGGTTTAGGAGCACAAAATTGGTGTTTTGCTGATGGCAATTGCGTCCGGCGTCTGGAGTAATTTCTAAGGTGGATTGAAAAGAGAATTGTGTCGTGTCTCAACTGCAATCACATGAAAAAGAAGTAAGTCGACTTCTACAAAACTGACTTAGTGGTTTTCCTTGTAGGGTCCATTTCTTCTCCTGTTTTCTGTAGACTAAGAGGAAAGTCTCTGCTAAGGTGTGAAGTACCCAGTGACATGAGTAATGTTAGCTGTTGGCCTTTGCCTTGGGCAAATCCCTTCACTTCTGCTTAGTTTCCTTATCTATCAATGGAGATAATACTGTTCTTTAGGTGGATTCTCCATCTAAAGCTAGTAGGTATGAAGGAATTATGACCATCTACTGTGTGAGTGAGAATTATGGGACTCTGTTTTATAGGGATTAAAGTTTGTTCCAGATACTGGGAGAACTCTTGTTTTAGTATCATAGGTGCTACACAGTAATGACAGAGAGTGTTTCTGTCCTAAAGAGCACACACTTTGGCTTGCTTAGAAATGTTCCCTCATATTGCCAAGTAGCATTTTGTCACTGAACTGAAATTGAGCTCCTTATTCTCTATATGCAGCTCTTTGGCCTTTTACTGGGGAAGGGTTGCTGTGTTTCATACTGGGTTTTGGTTTGCCTTTTTGGGTTTTTTTTACATTTATGATGGCATCTGTTTTCATTTCTCACTTGAGAGAAAAAAGGTTTCTGTCTGTGCCCTTGAATGTGTTGTTTCCTTTCTGCTGTAGGTGCATCTGTAAAAACTGTGGAATGCCAGGGATGAACCTTATTGACCAAAATCAGTTGTCAGATGAAAATATTAGAAAGAGTAAGATATTTACCAGTAACCACCATTCAGAAACTATGGAATCTGAATGTCTGTTCCCAAGGTCCATGGCATGGTCCCTCACACCTCTGAGACAGCCATGGCTCTGAGCCTTTCAGGAGTGCAGGCCAACAGACATGGATGCAGGACAGTTCTGCCAGTGCCTGAATCTAAGCAATAGCATAAGTTCTTCTCTGGTCTCAGGCTTTAGGGAGAAACCAAGGATGAGTCCAGAGGCATGCTGTTTGGGAAGATGCCTGTGGGAATAGCCTCTACCTATCTGTTATGATTTGGATTTTACACATCTCCTTAGCAGCAACACTGACAACCAAGAAAGCTGTTTTCCAGGAGAAGGGCAGTCATAAATCATTTGCTGGTGATACAAAAATTCTCTCATCAGGTACATTGTGAGCCCTTGGTTTAATTGCATGGCCCAGAGGCATCTGCTGACTCAAGATCTCTACTGTTCACCTCCTGTGAACCTGAGGACAGCAGAAAACACTGGAAAGGTTCCTCCGTAAGCAGTCGGGCAATTATGGGTGTTTTAGCCTACCTGGACCTGAGGGAATTGATCTTGGATCTCATTCAGAGAAACTGGGGAGTTACTTCCTTATTCTTATAAAGCAAGCCTGTGGAAACCATGCCTACTGCTACCACATGCTTTCTTCAGGAAGACTCTCCTGTGCCTTTCCCAAGAGCTGCAGGGTGAGTGCCAGTGTCAGGCTGGAGCCGACAGCAGGGCCTGGTGACTCACCTGCCAGCCTGGAAGACTGATGGCCTGAGAGAGGAGGGATCTCTCTGCCCCCCATTGCTCCATACAAAGCAGTGACGGCCTCTGTCATCACCAGTGTGATGAGGGCAATGCTGGGCCTGCTTCAATGCTCCTGGCTCCTGGGCCTGCCGTGCTGACTCGAACCTCTCCCAGGCTCAGGGCATGAGAGACAAAACCAGATCCTTCCGGCCTGCCCCCTGTATTTCTCAAGAGAGAGTAGTGAGAGGGAGGAAACAGGAAGATGTTACACAAGGATTTGCTGAAATTAATTGCTGAGGAGACATGACACATCTGAGAGCCTTGTGAAGTCCATACAACCTGCTTTTGCTTCTCAGGCCCTCTAAATACAACATAATTCTTCCACCATATGGGAAAATAGGGGTCTTTTTTTTTTTTTTTTTTATNTGAAATTAATTGCTGAGGAGACATGACACATCTGAGAGCCTTGTGAAGTCCATACAACCTGCTTTTGCTTCTCAGGCCCTCTAAATACAACATAATTCTTCCACCATATGGGAAAATAGGGGTCTTTTTTTTTTTTTTTTAATCTCTACTATAGTAAGACTTCGCTCCGTCACTAATACAAGGTTCTTGACTTCTAGAAATTGATGTCATTCATATTACATGCAGATAGGCCAAACTGAGTCAACATCTTCCAAGTAATTACAATTTAAAAAAAATAAGTAGCCAGAGCCTGTACTTCAAGGAAGGAGCAGGCTAAAACAGTTGCAGGGACACTGCTCCAGAGAAGGGCAATCCAGCTGTCCCTCCAAACACCATGTGGATGTGAGTTAAGTGAGGGAGCTGCTCTGGCTGCAGCCAGACAGCAGCTGAACAAGTGAGTCACTGTTTCGCTTTCCCAAGTGCAGTCATGTGTAAAGTGTTATTACTCAAACACCTTTTATTGAAAGCAAGTCATAATTTGGAATTAGTGACAGACAGATCAGTTCTGATTCATTCACAGAAACTTAACCATGGGAAAGGCCATCAGGGTGCTGGATTGTCTCTAATGTTTGGAAAATTCCCGTTTGCCCATTCTCTGTTTATTGCCAGCCAGCTGCATTGGGATTTTAACCACTAGCACATTCCTTTACTAGCTAATGAAAAATCCTTCAGAAAAATCTGCCATGAAAAGTAATCTGACCTGCATCTACCATCTACTGCAATGTTACTGCTCTCAGCCTTGCAGTTCTGCTTGGAGGGCAGTACGTCTGGTATGTCCTTCCTCGCTCAGGCGCAGTCACAGTCCTGTGAATTCCTTGTCTGCTACCACCTCCACCCTGTTTTGCAGTGACTGGACCTGGAAAGCTCTTAAGCAGTGCTGAGGTCCCAGCTGCACAAGCCGGTGGGTACAGCTCTGCACAAGTAGCCAGGCATAAAGCAACACTAATGGCATATATTCACATAACGTGTTAGATGCCATTAATCCCTGTGTCTATGCCCTCTCTGGCTGGTTACAGTCTGTGCTCCAGGAGCAGTTAACTCACAAGCTCTGTGTTAAATCACTGCAGCAGTGCAGGGTGTGCTGCTCCAACCACAGACACCTCTGAGGGGGAACTGGTGCTGTGCATGAGATGTCAGAAGCCACTCACTCACAGGCAGCCAGCCCTGTGCACTGGTGGGGCAAAGTGGGCTGGTGCTGCTGCCCCCTCCTCAGCCTGAATTGCCTTTCACAGGGCCTTGGGAAAAGTACAGCAGTGAGCAGCATCACTCTCCTAACTGCACCTTATGGCACAGCAGTTCGTAAGTGACGGCTTACACTGGGTGGTTTTTTACTATCACCTGTTTTACATTGCAAAGAACAGTACTGGGTTAGGTCTGGATTAAAAACATTCAATCTATACTGGTGAAACTTTAGCTCATGCCTTCACAAATACTACTTCGCACAGCACCTGTGCAGATTTGGCTGCATACAACCCATCAGTCCATCTAACAAGGGCAGCCTGAGAGCACTGAAGCAACTTCCTTCCCCCAATAGTGGTGTCAGGGCTGGGAGAAGTGTCCCTTCCCCTCCCAGGACTGTAACAGAGACAGGTGGCTGAGATCAGACTCATCCAAGTGACCTGGGCACATGCACAGCAAACATTTTGGCTGAGACTGGAACCTCTCGTGTCCTGTGCTCCAGAGCTGCCAGAACAGCGCCAGCCTAAGCTGCCCAGGTGTAGCACTCGTGCCCTCCAGCTGAACAGTGGTGTGTCAGGTTTACTAAACCATTTAAACCATTCTGAAGTTCTGCCCAAGGAACAGCTACCTCAGCCTTTAGACAAAAAACTCTTCTAGCAGATGCCAACTGTGACAAAGCCCAAATGAACAAGTTTGATCTGTGCAAGAGAATAACTAGAAATTCGCAAATTAATGGTCATCCACATGCAAAGTTGGATTCTTGCAAGGCAACTAAGCTGACATTTCCACTGCTCCCTATTTTAATTTGTGCTGCACGTGGGGATTCATGCCGCCCTGACACCCCGAACGCTAGGAGAAACAAACTGCATCCACATGCTAATCATCGGTTATGCATCAATCAGCATATCACTTTTATTAACTGGATTTTCCATTTCTGTCGCACACCATGAATGTTTATACAGTGAAAAAGCCAAACATTGCTGGAAGCAATAAGATCAGATGATATTTCTGTACCCTCTTAACACACATACATGGGTTCTTTCTAGGTGAGAAGTTTTTATACTTCTGTTCATTAATGCTGCTTATTTAGACTGCTACTGTTAAAATTCTGTGTCAAGATTGTCACATCTTAAATACAGATTAAGTTGCTAGAGGTACATTACTTTTTTTATATATATTTATATACACACATACAGAAAAATACAAGACTAACTGTTTTTCCACAATATTTACTTTATACACTACTGTAACTATATGCAACTCTTAAAGACACGTTAAGGGGTACAAGAAACTGTTTACTTGCTCTAAATAGTTTGGTCCAATATTATCTTAATGTAGTGGTTATTCTCGCCCTTCCTTTTACGTGACGACATAATACGACGTACACCACATGCACAATCATTCACCTATCAACAAATGGGGAAAGGACACCACTCAGACTAACACATCTGTACACCCAGAGGTTCAACCAGCCACACACAACTATAAGGCTATAATACAACTATGCAGCATAAATGGTCAACACTGCTGTTCTAAAGTGAGCACCATATATACAGTCGTATATAAAAACATTGGAAACAAAATACACCCGGGGTTAGTTAAAAGGTGCCATTCCAAGGCTGTACATAATATCAGGAAAGAGTATTTACAATACTTGGAAAAAAGCTGCAACAAATAAAGTTTATTGCCAATGCCCTTTATAAACTCATCTCCTACGTGGATGTTACGCTCACTGTCTGTGAACCACACATCTCATTTCTGGCCCTTGGTAAGATCCCTGCTCAAAAATTTCAAGCAAATATGTTCTATGGCTTCACCCACACA
This sequence comes from Cephalopterus ornatus, assembly GCA_013396775.1. Taxonomy (NCBI): domain Eukaryota; kingdom Metazoa; phylum Chordata; class Aves; order Passeriformes; family Cotingidae; genus Cephalopterus; species Cephalopterus ornatus. The sequence continues at coordinate 818,219 of VZRE01005948.1, read as the reverse complement.
TCTACTTTTGTAGCTTTTAACTAAACTGCAACTAGAGTTCAAAAACTTAAAGAAGCAAAACACTTATCCTTTGCCTTGTTCAGGAAGCAGAACCTCAGGAAGGACAGGCAGGCTCGCCAGGAAGGACACCCCACGCAACTCAGACTCTCTGAAGCCTTTCAGTAATGAAAAGAGTTGTTGTGAGCTGCACACATCCTGACCGAGCGCACGCCCCGCTTTGGTGCTCTGCTCCCTCCTTGGTGGACATGAAACGCGCTGCATTTGACCGTTCTGCGAGTGTTACAAGATGCTCAACAGTGTCAAACCCCTCTGGGACACCCAAGGTCTGCCCAGGGCGCTGCTACATAGTACCCCCAGTTTCACTAGCATTGCTTAGAAGACCCAGTGCACAGCATGAAAAAATAAAACATTCTTGCCCTTCCCAAAACTAGGAATCTGCAATATATTTTATTCTAGATAATAAAATTCCACAAAGTTAATTCATCTGGTCAAAAGTATCCTTTTGTACAGAAATACTCTAAATCAAGACCTTGCCATGGCAATGGGAAACCCAACAGGAAGGCTGAGAGCTGTGAAATAAATAAACATTTTCCTATAGGCTATTTTAAATGGACTTTATGAAAAAGCGTTATTACTGCGGAAAAATAAGTGATGTACATGTGGGGAACAGCAGTATTTTAAGTCTTAAAAACAGTAATAATGACAAAAATGTAAATGACAATAACAATTTCAATGTGAATCCAATTACCTAATGGTTTTCCATCCCTTATTGCCTTCTGGAATCTCAGGGAGGGGAGGAGAGGACAGGGGAGAGGGTTTAAAAGGTTAAAACCTAAAATATTAGATGTATGATATACTACTAACAAAAGTAATTCATACAAATACTTTATTTTCAGTTACCATGTAAAAACTCAGAAGTAGACTTAATAATTTACCTTTGTTATATTAAAAAAGATTGTCTGCTTGTAATATTAACATATTTCTATGGGAGAAAGCTGCCTTACAAATCTACTTGCCTTTTTTTTTTTCCCCAAAGAAAACTGCCTCTAGCAAAACAAGATCTTTTCAGTTTGATTTTTGAGCCACAACTTTATCCGTATCATAGCTTAAGACAAATAGGTGTGGGTTTAAAATCATATTTCAAGATCACTAATTTTCAGTGCATCTTTGCTTTGCACAAGCCTTGGAACATCTGAAAGCTCCCTGAAGAGTTTTCAGCATCAAAACATTATTGCTTTGGTTCTGTTTCAGACACATAGAAGTATGCCACGTATCACATATTTTAGTTATCACAGAAGGTCAGAACAAGAATTAACATTTCACAGGCAAACAAAAGCTTCTCTCTCTAGTTTAAGTGCAGAACATGAAACTTCTAAGTGCTTCATTTACATTAGGATCCAGATATTTATTTTAATTTAATCCAGATCTTACATAGTAAAATTATAAATGTAAAAATTACACAATAAAGTCTTCTGTTTTGTTGAAAAAGAAAAACGTATTGGCTAGCAGCATGCAAAGACCATGCATTGTCATACCATCAAGCAAACACAAAATTAAAGTGTAATAAATAACTGCTCAAAGCCCACTTAAAAATCTTAAGACAATAAAAGGGGGTCCGTGACAAGGTGTTCACAGCTCTGACCAGGAAGAATGATGGTGTCAAGCAGATCGAGCTGTTAAAGTCAGGTCATCGTCAAATGACATGACAACAACTGGTTTGACTGGAGGTACACAGCAGCCCCTCCTTTGGGTTCCGCTGAATATTCACAGATATCATCTTTTCACAGAGAGGTAGTTGTAGCACATTGTTTTTCAAGTTCCTGTTCTTTATCCGTTCCAATTCGTTTGTTGTGTCTGACATTTGGTCAGAAAAAAATTTCAGGTTGCCCAGCGACGAAGCCTGGTTTGGGCTTCCACTGGAGCTTATACACATTTTCCATGTTGATTTCTCCTGTACTTTTACACTGGAAAAGGACAGATTGTTTTGAGGATCAGTAATGTATTTTGTGCTGCCGTGAATCTGTGAACCCAGGCAAAGGCTCATTAACTTCAGGCTTTCTACCAGTTCCCCCGCACTTCTGGACGACAGCTGCATTGAGTTTCCGGACCCAGCGCATCTCCGGGTGGAACCCGAAGTGTTGTTGGTGCTACCACTGGAGCCACCGGAGGGACTCCCCCCGCCTTTGTTGTTGTCACTTGGGCTTGTTTTGTCTACCCCTCCGTTTCCATTGCTTGGTTTGCTTTGTCCACCACCATCTCCCTGGCTGCCAGGTGGCCCTTCGCTACTATCCCGCCTGTGCCAGGAGTAAGTAAACCCGCTGTCTTTGTCGAGGCGTCTCCTACTTTCTGAGTCATCATCGCTCGTTTCTGAGCTGCTGCAACTGGAGCCCCGTCCCTGGCTTTTCCTGCGGTGGTAGCGTTTGTGCACGGTGCTGGGTGAGGCAATGTTCATTTTTAACCTGCTCAGCTTTGGCGGTAAGTTCTCGTCCATGTCAAACTCGTCATCGGACTCACCCTCCTCAAAGATCTGATTGAGGACTGGTGCACTCTTCCTTGAAGTAAGCCGGTTTGTAACTGAAGGCTTACGACGCAGAACAACTTGAGTAGAAAGAGAAATAGGTTTTTTATCTTCCTCATCCTCCTCTTCATCTTCTTCTACTCTGAACAAGCACTTCCGGCCACTTGTGGTGGGTTTTAAGCTCACAGATGGCACAGCAGACAGCGCTGGCCCAGCCAGCTCAGGGATATCTTCCTTCTTGGCCGAATCCCCCAGGGCCTTGCTCCTGTGGCCGTTGAGGACGTTCTCAGCTGTGCGAGCTGGTGACTGAGGAACGGTTGCATGGGAGAGAGGAGATGCTGTAAGGTCATCCTCCAGATCTTGAGGGACATCAATTTTTGTTGGCCATGACTGCCTACATAAACAATTGTAAAAGATAAATGAGAAGTTAGATCATGGCAAGCATTTCAGAACATACAAGAAAATGTAGTAACTGCACCAGAGAAACACAAGTACTGCCACACAAATTGGCCTGCTGAGTGGCATGTTTGTAAACAAAAGCACTGAGTGAGTGAGCAAAAGAAAATGTTCTCAGAGAACGTGCATTCCTTCACAAATGCTGCTGCTTGAAAAGAACATCATCTATACAAGAGCACAGTTTTGAAATTATGTTGGTTACTGTCAAATGAACATTTAAGATTTCACTGCTCTCAGAAAATGAATAAAGTCATAAAAAACTTGAAATAATTATGTCTCAATAATTTGAAGCAGGTATAGAATCACCAGAACCTAGAGGAAGGTGTAAGCTGATCCAAGCACAACTTAGTATTGCAAAGTACTTTTAATGTGAAGCTTCTGTTATTCCCCCCCCCCCCAGTATTCGTAATATAAAAACTAAGTTAGAATTAACATAAGTGAGACTGAAAGGGTGAGTCAGAAGACACATTCTCTCATTTTCAGTAAGTCTCATTCGACCAAGCTCTATTCTACAAAGTTCCCTTTAATTTTAAACACACGTGAACTGAGATCACACATTTATTTGTCTTTAGCTGAGCAACTGGAATAATACAGCTGCATGAATTCAGGACTCAAGCTGCTTAATATGACACTTAAATAAACTGTGAATCCAAGTTGAAAATGTGTATCTGTACTAGGGCTAGCTCAAATCAAAATGTGTGAATTGGTTTTACAGTTACCAGCGCATGTCTTATCTCCATCATCTAAGCTACTAATCTAAAATACAAATCTAATAATTTGTATTTTGACTTTAAATTTAACATATATTGCAAATTTCCCATAATGCACACAGAATAAATTAAGAAGAAAGACCATCAGTCTTTACCCTATTTTGAAAGCCTAATTCAAAAGACCAACACCTACAGGCCAACACCCTAACAAAATGATTCTTCAATCGCTTCACTCAGCATAAGCCCCACATCTCTTGCTGGAGACCAAGAAATACTTTCTAACCTCTCAAAAGGCTGTCTTGAATTTTAAAAGGTTTGCCAACCATTTAACTTTACAAAACAAAAATACTCTAGCATACTGCATGAAAAACTGTAGTAGAGACCTCTATTCACATATGGACAGCAGATTATAGGACATTCCCAACCATATTTTGTGTATGCCAAAAGAAATGGCTGGATGACTTTGTAGCCCAGTCTAGAAGCAAGAGGGAGGAGGAAAGCAGGAAAGGAAGCAGGGAATGTTTCACACCAAGTGTGACCCCAGGTATCTGCCTGGCCAGCCTGCATACAAAGCCAGAAGGATCACAACCAGCTTCCTGCCCTCTGCCATGTTAGGAGGTCAAGCTGAAGAAAGAGGCAAAGCTGACACCTCTTTGCTGCAGTAGGACTGCACTTGCTAAAGGCTCCCTCTGTAATGGCTGGATAGAAAAGGACCCTGAGGTGTGAGACACCTGTCTTCAACAGGTTGTCTTCTGACAACTACCTCCCAAATTGTATGAACTTGAAGAGGAGGGTTTTATTAAAGTCAACATTAAACTCATCAGGCCTAGCTGCAGACTGTTTTGAAGCACTAGCATCGGTTTTGCTTAACCAAGCAGGGATAGAAACATCCACCAGGCCCCTCTAACAGTAGGACCTGGCTGCTTACACACCCACCTAAGCCTGTGTAGTCCATTCCCTGGATGGAGCCACACAGGCCCCTGCCTGTCACACTGGGAGCTGCTGGTGGCCTCTCACCAGTTTCCCTCCAGTCAGCAGCTCTACCTGAAGGGAGGCAACACAATCAGCAGCTCCAAGCCCAGGCAAGAAATGAAGCCTTGTCTGTGTCCTTCTTGGTGTGACACCAGCACCCTCCCTCAGGCCCCAGCTGACTCCAGGAGTGCTGGGAGCCACTGACCCAGTTTTCTGATGACTTGTGCTCTGCTGCTTATTTTAAACACAAACAACTGTCTGTAATTAACAAACAGGACTTAAATAAATTAGAAACATAACTACAAATGTGTCAGGAAATTAAGCTCTAAATCCTTCAAGAATTTACCATGCTTTAAAAACGGACTGGTTTGTCAGCAAAAAAAGGAAGAGTTCTGTGGTTGTCACAATAAAGGGCAAATATAGTATCTTAACAGGACTGTAGTTGCCAGGCAATAAGCCTCCTCACTACAGTATGTTTATCTCTCATAGCAGCCCATGTTTACCTTTCTTCCCTTCTGCCTCTCCCCTTATTCCCAGCAGTCCTGAGGGGAGAGTGGGACAGAAGAGAAGCTCCAGTTTGCAAGTTATATTTTATTTTTTGTAAAACTTTTGAAGTCTCAAAATGCACTACTTTGTTGTCTTCTCCATGAGGTCATTCTATAGAAACACTTTGAATTTATGAAGGCAATATCATAGAAGGCAAGGAACAGCTACCTGGGATCATTAATAAGCAAGGGTTCCTGAGTTTGTACACAATGTCCTTGTCATGAAAAGAAAATTCATATTCATTTATAAATTCATACAAAGATTTAGATTCACTGAACTTGTTTGTTCCAGTTTCTTATATAACTAGAGCTGCTCTTCTACTGAAAGAGTAACACTGACGCTGAAAAAAAAAAAGACCCAAAACCATTTAAAATCAGACTTCGCAGTTTTAGCATTTCCATTTGATGGTAAACTCCAGGTTTTCCTCTAAAATAATTTGTTTTATAAGTAATACTTAGTATTAGACACACTTGATTGGATTTCTTTTTGCAAAGACATAAAAATAAGAGGATGATCCATCATGAGAGAACTGCCAAGTGAGTTACAGTATTACCCTTGAAGAGAGAAAAGCTCTGTAACACAAAACTCCAGACCATTTAGGCCCTGTAGGCAACCCTTAGATGCCTGCAACAATAACTCTTCTAAAGTACTTATAACCACATAAGACAAAATTTCCTACATAAGTGACCACTAAGTGAATGACCCTCCAGGGTGTCTCCATCTCCCACCTGGAGGTAACAAAGATATTGAAAACCACTGTAACGTTTATAGAACAACTTATACTTCAGGTAGACAGAACAGTATTCAGAAGAGATGCCTCTAAAATCTCAGCCTAAATCCAAGGTAACAAACAATGGAGACTTCAACCTACTTTCCAACACGTGTCCTTAATTTATAAGTGTCCATTTTTTCTAAATTTAACTTGAGGTAGCAGTACCTTACTTTTATCAATTAGACCAAGGAAAATATGACTATGGACCTGAAGGACACCACAGCATTTATGGCCCCATGATAATTCCTATTGAGCGATTTCACGTATGACCTTGCAGGGAAGTTGCACAAGGAAACCTTTGGAATGAACTAGTTATTTTGTCTTTCTCTCTAAATCCTACAGATAGATTAACAACAGTGAAGGTGTTACTAGAGTTCGCAACTCTAAACATCTGCATGATCACATAATATTCTTTTCTCATTGTGAGATTAGCTAATAACAGTTACCAATAATATTTTACCAAAACCTAAAAAGGCAACTTTGAAACCACTGGAGCTTACAGGACAAAAGTTAATGGAAATGCCTCAGTATATCCTCCATCTTCACTGGAACGATTATCAAGATGAATAGTGAATATTTTTTCCAATACCAGCAGATTCCTAGTCATAGTCTAACACTTAACTCAGGAAATGAAAACCACAATATTTAAGAAAAACGACTGCTCAAAACTTGCATCCTCCAAGTGGAAACTATGCGGTTTGCCTTGTATTTGGTTTTGGGGGCTTTTATGCATGTTTGATTGGGTTTTTCCTAAAGCATGTTCTGCTGTAACTGAAAATATGGGATGCTTTGGTAACTGGTGGCAGAGCAAATGGACTGGTTGAACATATCAATACCAACTACCTGCCAGAAGCCCACTTCCCCTTCTAGTTTTACTGTGTCACAGGCTGAAGCTTTGAAAATCTCAGGGAGCCTCACTACAAGGTTTCTTAGATCACATTTTTGTCAAACAAACAAACAAACAAAAAATCTATTGCCATGTCTTTAAATGACTGATTAAAGCAGTAAATTCAAGTTTTGCTCAGACAACAGGCATAACAACTGACATGAAAAAGAACACAACCTACAGATCAAATTTAGAGTGATTTCTCATTTATAACTAATTCTCCATCAGCATGTTTATGGATTATGCAACCAGTTTTTCTCCAGGGATATTACATAACACAATTTGTATGAGGAACTGAAGGTCAGTGAAGAAGTCCATTTTTAGCAGGTGTGAAAACTTGCTTCTTCATGTACAGACTTCAAATTGATTAGTCATTTCCTGACAATGGTAGGAATTGAAAATATTGTTGGTAATGGATTTCCGAACAGCTTCTGAAGTGTCTACAGCACTTTAAAGACATTTAAAATTTGCAATGAGTAAGTATTTTACTGTTTTTAAGAAAGCAGTACTTGAGCAATTCAATAACATTCTCATTAAGCCAAGTTTAAAAAGAAAAAAAAAAAGCCATTTAGATTCCTAAATTCTCACCTGAACTGAGCTTTGATGTTGCTGGGGCTTGCAGATCTGGTCTGAATTTCCTTCTCTTGTTTTTCTCGCAGGATCCTTTCAGCTAGTAAGAAGTAAGTAGCAGTGATGTGATTGTATTTGTTAGTTTCCAATGCCCTGAGGAAAGTACAGAACATGGAATAAACCATACATCAATGGTTTCTAAGAACTGGATGTGCATCTCCCAGCTCGCTGTACTTCCCATAGCAGGAAGAGCAGAACTGCCTATTTTTGATGTTTTGATAAGCATGTCTTAAGTTTTATTAAAAATAAAGAGCCAACAAATCTAGTAATTTCAACTTTAGTTGGATGAGGACATCCTCAGAATATCACCCCAAAAAAGTAAGGAATTCTTTTTTATTTTACATTCTTTAAACTATAAAGTGTTTTTCATTAATGTTATGCACCAATTATGGGCTTTCCCACTGGCACATACAATCACAAAGTACTAATATTTGATTATGCAACAAATGGAGGAAAAAAACTTCATTATTTTAGGGCTGCACATTGAGTTTATAGTAAAATTAAGTTCATAAGCCAGTAAGCATCACTCAGACATTCTAACAGAAATGATGCCACTGATACACAGTTAAAGCTTAAGAAGTGAGACTGCTGCATCCCACTCCCCATCAATGGTAATATACTAACAGTTTTTTCCAGCTTAAACACATACAAAATAAAAAAAAACAATCAAGACCTCTTTCAAAATTTTGATAATATCTTAGAAATGTAGCAATTTTAATCTATTAGAAGAAACTATGTAGCTTTCTAGCAAGTTCATTCAGTAACAATGACTTATGCATTACAAAAGGAATAATATTTTAAATTAACAAGTATTCAGGTACACTGGAAACATGCTAAGGGAAAAATGCTAGAATTTATCACTTTCAAATATGCATGAGAAGCAAAGCACAAGTAAAAGCATGGATTCCAAAGCAGTCAGGTTTACTCAAGATGGCAAACTACTGCAGGAATCAAACACTGCTACAACACATTTTCTTGAAGTTTTTCCTAAGTTTGGGTATACTTAAGTATTTCTGATCCCACAATATCCTGTCACAGAGCGAGACTGTAACGCTTTGTCAGTTACCTGAATAGCCTGATATTTAATCACCAAAGTGCCCAGGTTCTCATGACATTATTTAACCAAAAAAGAGAGATGGACAAAACAAACTGCACACAGAGAACCGACAACTTACTCCACTATTGTGTCTCGGTCTGCGATATCACCAAGAACCATGCGCTGTATTATGCTGTTGTGCTCCTCCTCAGACAGATTTTTGTATGATACAAGAGGAATATTGTACTTTGTTGCAGGAGATGGATCAACTCCTTGGAGCCATGCATGGTTTTCAATCTCTTCCAAAGATGCCCTTCGCTTCGGGTCTCTCTGCAACATCCGTGTAATTAGACTGTGAATAAAAAATAAATCTAAACAAAAATGCACTCGCGTTTTTAAAAAAAGCAGCTGTTGTATGAGCAACATTAGGAAGGCATTGTCTGCTGTCTGTTCACACAGATCTTTAGAAGTCTCTACAGTAAACAGTGTGATGGGAAATTATTTAGTATCAAAGACATTCCAAATATTGCTGAAATGAAACAAACAATTTACCTATTAAAAACTATAAATATCATAAACACTGCAGTTTTCATTTACTGTGCTTAGATTCTTAATCTGATTTTTCTGGTTTGTTTGTTTTTAATAGGTTTTATAGGGCAACTGTCACAGATGGCCTATTGGCTAGTCAGTAAAGTGACAGAAATGTAATTTTTTATTATTGCTGCTGTCAAGAAGAATATGGAATGGCAAGATAAGCAGAAATATTTTATTCTGAAGTAGGTATCAGATACTGGAGTCTTCAGTATCCTTGAAAAAACTGTGATCTGTTCTACCCACACAGAAGAAAACCCAAACAAACCAATACACTCTCTGGGATGATGGAGTGACAAACCTGCTAATGGGTTGATACTGAGTTTTCACAAATGCTGGAAAGGAAGTTCATAAACTCCCCAAGTAAACAGAGAAAGAAGACTTGATTGGTGTAGTACATCTCTGCTCACTTACTGCACATGAAAAATTATTAGGGGAGGTACGTCTGGCTTTGCTCAACAAATATGGATATACAGTCTTGATGCCAAGGTTTCAATGAAACTTTACTGTTCCAGCAAGTTCTCCAGTTCTCACTGGAGCTTTTTATTGCACTAACTATACTATACCATGCAACTTCAAACTGCAAGGCCACACAACTCACGGAGGCAATCACTTTTTTAATTTTTTTCTTTTTTTGGTGTGAGATGATGTATGGAATCGTGGAGGTTAATTCAACCTTCTTAAAAAATTCTACAGTAAACAAAGAACACCACATTTATTCTTAGTAGCTATGGTCTGTGCCTTTACCAAAAGGAAAGGCGTGATGAGACACGGGAGCCTTGAGTTTCTTTGCTTTTGTTAATACTATCACAGAAAGAGAACAAACTATATACATAATCTGACTTTTTTACTAAACTACACCTGTAGTAAAACTTCACACAAATGTACCTCCACACACATGTGCCTCCTGCTTTAAGCTTATTTATGCATCTTGAACCACAAATGCTTTCACTCCAAGCCATTTCTTTAAACAGTCCCAGAGTTTCTTCACTAAGACAACGTAACCTGTAGATGACCTGGGTAACTGATCGTACATCGTCGATGCACCACATAGAGAAAGCAGATCTACTTGGACATTTAAGCAAAATAGTGTTAGCCAATATATGCAGCAAAAGTCTGCAAAAGGTAAGTTTCCTGGCCTCAGCACAGCATGCAGCATCTCAAGAGATTTATTCGATACAGTTCACTGATAAGAGCTCTCCCTTAACCTCTTCCTGTATTGTATTTTAAACCTCTTCCTGTATGTTAAGCTCTTCAAGCTGACAGCAGCTTTTCCGTGTTACAGGAGATGCTAGACACTAATGACATGACAAGAAAACCAGTTATGGCATAGAATTATAGAATTATTAAGGTTAGAAAAGACTTCTAAGAGCACTGCTGTTGATCATGTCATGCATTAGATTCCTGGACCACACAGATGACAAGTGAAGAGCCAACACCTATGTTATGAGGAATGTTATGAGGAATGTTATGCTGTAACAGATTTCATTCTTTGTCCAGTAACAGAATTCTAGATGCCACTGTAGTTTTTTGACTGGACCAAATTCATTTTTCAAGCACTTTTAAAGGCATCTGGGCCCTCATATTGAAAATGAAAAGATACTCTATTGCAGATTAAAGAACCCAGACAAACAATGTAAAAGTGATACAGCTGGGATATCTATTAAAAGGACTGAAGAGGTCATTAACCAGTAGGGAAATACAGAAAATACTGGAACATAGGGAAAAAAAAAAAGCTCCAGTGAACACTGCAGAAAAACAATACATCAAAAAGAACCATGATTCCCAAGTGGCATACAGTATTTGCAGTCAGAATATTTTTCTCTCTGAATTGCCTCGAATGTTGATTTGGAGTTGCAATTTCAGTATGAGATGAGCAAAACTTGCTTTGTAATATCCATGGGTTTTGACAACTTATTTTTTGGACAGAAATTGATAGGAAGCAGCAACTTCCTAAGCCCTGCCACAAAATACTGTCAACATCTGGTAATTTCTCCAGCAACAGAGTTGGCCAAAGCCAATCAGTAGTAAGTAGCTTCTTCAATCCTTTATAAAATGCATGACAACTGAGAGACATAAAAGAAGAATACCAGGGAGTATTCCACACACTGATAATATGGTATGGGGAACTCCCAAAGGTAGTGAAAATCCACTTCTATGGATTTTGCAAGTTCTTTAGTACTCTACTTACTCTTTACATTCTTTGGACACATGAGGTGGCACTGTGTATTTGCAGTCCATTATCATAGTCAGAGTTTCACTGTCGTTTGCTTCTTGAAATGGTGGCTGTCCACAGACCAACATGAAGAGGATGACCCCCAAACTCCATATATCTGTAAATATATAGTACATACTTGAAAAAGAAAAACAACTGTTGAGGATACAGATATAATTATCATCAAAGCCATGAAGTATTCTTGAAATGCATACTGGGCTGATTACTACACTCTTGATTATGAGCATTACTTATGGAAATTGCAATTCCACTCAAGTACAAAATACCATACTTCCATTGTTTGACAGCTTTTATAGTTTTTGAGGGGAAAAAACCCCAGAATTCGTGACTTCAAGGATGCATAACTGTTTGAGATGCATTAACACCTTTCACAGCAGTCTTAGATAAAGCTGAAAATAATTTGGTCAACTCAGAAAGCAAGAATTCATTAACTACCTTTCGTTAACAGGTAGGCACGGGTTACTGAAGAGATTTGTATTCAAAGCACGTTCCTTTCTGAAGGACTGGCATAAACTTTTCTCTGTATTGTTTACATGTTACTCTATGATGGAAGAAATTACAAAGAAAGTCACTTAGTTCAGTAAGAATGATTTAGCTATGTTTTCCCTTCAGTTGCTTGTGTGTTGCTTTAAAATGTGTTCCTTCCAATGGTAAGTAAGAAATTAAGATTATATAAAACCAACTTCTTCTACCAATGGTAGAAGTGCGGGGTAGTGGGTTTGGGTGTTGCTTTGGGGTTTTTTTTAAATATTCAAACATAACAATTAACAGTGATTTCTACTACACTCTGGGAGTCTTCTTGTTTCCTTCTAATTCCTGCTCATGTAAAATAAACACTTAACTTTCTTGTTCCCCAGTGAAATGACATACCAAAAGATGAAAAAGAAGCACTTCAGGGCATGAAGCCCTGTAGTTGGTTTCTCCTTAGTGCAAGAGCTAATATTTAGTTCAAATCTTTATTAAGAGTCTGCCTAAAAGAAAATATTTCGTAAGTCTCATTGCATTCAGTACAGGAAGTGTAAGTATTGAGAAATGTATCATATTGCAGAAAAATAAATAACTCGCTCCAATACATGCTTAGAAAAAAGGCCATGTTCAAACTTCAGCTACAACTCCATGCTCTGGAAATTTCAGTGGCAATTTTGGGTCTTACACCCATAGCATTTCACAGATCTGTATCCAGTAGAACCAAGCAGAAAGCTGAGGGTGAGAAATGATCAGGCAGGCATCTCCTGAGGAAAGAGGGGAGAGCAGCTGGCAGTGGCCTAGGAAGCAGAGCACACCCGCTCTTTTCCTGGCAAGGCTTGCAGGAGGCAACTAAATTACCTACTCAACTGCATCTTGCTTTCTGTATCCCATTCAAAATACTTGACATGCATTTAATGCTGAAGGATGGCTACAATTTTATTCAATAACCTAAATCACACAGATTCCTCCCTAGAACAATTACTCATTTTGCTAGTTACAACCCATTCTTCATATGGTTTAGCTGACAGAGGAACAGAAACACTACATGGTAGTTTTCTTTAGAGCTCTAATTTATAGTAAGTGTATGCTATTAACTGGGACAATTACTGGATTTCTGTTATGCTACGAGGGCCTCAGTCCTGTAGGTACTGAGCATTTTGAGGCTGGTACATCATATCAGGTATATCTGCAAATTCAGCGTGACTATCCCCATGTTTACAGATTCAATAAGTGCTTTAATACTTTGGTAGCCTGGTGCCATAAAACTGATGTTCTGCAGAATAGGATTTTAAAAACCCTCATAAGACAGAGAGGCAGTTTCACCTAAGAGGTCCACCTTTAATTTTGTAAAGCTGCTTACATCTTTCTCCTGCTGTTTAGTTTCAAAGCAGCCAAAAAGTTTTGGTGCATTATCTATCTCCCACCATACAACTGATTATGAGAAGTTTTTGCAAGCGCAAAAGACATGTGAATTTATACATTTTATTAGTAATCATCTTTTGAATATCAATGTCCTTCCTAGATGTTTAACTGTGTCTAAGATCTATTTTGTGACATGATCTATTCTAGTATTTTGTTCAATACTCCCCTCACAACAAAATGCTTCACGTCTCCTTTTAGCATTAAGTACTTTAGAAGAGTCCACATAGTTTTCATTATTACAGACAAATTATATTTGCTATAATAAAACAATAAATATTGGCTAAATTTAAGCCAGGAGAAAAATATTGGGAAGGGGAGCAAAATAATTAAACCGCAAGTTAAAAATAAGCATACAAAAAGTTTAAACAGAAGGAAAAAGACAATATTGTAAGAAATCAAGCTTAAAAACAATTATACAATCCTGAGGAAAGGACAGCAATCAAAGTAAGAAAACAATTAAAGTTTCAGGAACTCATCATACATAGGGAAACTCTACCAGATCTTGAAATTGCAGCTGCATTGAGCAGATACTGAACATCCCTAAGTATTTTCTGTTACAAAGCAGTCTCCTAACCTATTTTCTATTTTACACACATGGCTTCTTCCCTGGGCTATACATACACTTGGCTGTATTTCAGTTTGAAAGGATATGTGATGACAGGTACAGTTTTAGTTTTCCAAAAGTTATTTAGGTAAATATGTATGTAAATTTACTTTATAAAAATTAAAAAACACTTTTTAGAAGTAAAATCCAACTGGTTCTCTAAATGAAAAAAAAAAATTACTATTCTTTGCTATAACGCAATGTCCACTTAGTCATCAACCTGTATGTTTTGACAAATAAAACCGTAATTACTGATCAGGTGGCACACAACACAGAATTTTGTAATTTTTTTTCAGTAGCTACTATACTTTGAACTCTGTACCCATGTGTCTTTCCAGATAAGAAGCACTGCAAATGGTAAAAGGAAATAATTTTTTTTAATAAAACCGCATGAAAAATAGAAAACAAACTCTTGCTAATAATGAAATATCAATCATGCATTGAACTGCTACTGGATTTCATTATATCATGCATTTTGTTTAATGCCCAAAATATACACTAAAAGGGAATCATGTATGCCGAAAATTTTTTGTTAGAAACTAAAAACAGTACTTTAGACCTTTTGACCGTGTCGTATTACCTACATACTCTTAATCTGTCAGTGAAGAGCACTCGGGCAGCAACAACTACATTTTACCTCACTCTTACACATTACAGGCAAAGTTATTATTTTATTATTATCCTTTTCTGAAAAATGTGTATTTTGTTACCCTGCCAGCATTGTAGACACTTATTCTGATGTGACCAAGAAATAATAGTGGACAGCAACAATTACATGGTTTTTATTCTCATCCTATTTTTATAGCTGTGGCTGAAGATCAACTTCATTGCACCTACAGCCAAGGTGACTAAAATGACTCAGCTTGGAGTGTCACGGACAGAGGTGAGCAGCCTAAGCAAAATGAACAGTATGCTAATAACAAGGAAGCAAGACAATAATGTGCCTAAGAAAGTCTAGTCTACATGTAAAGATTAAAAAGTCACTGGGACACTTAGTGCAGAGCTTGTTATGTCAATAATAACAGATGTCATCTTAGCAACATCTTCACAAGCCCTCCAACATTGTGTTATAGCAAGCCTCTCCTCATTTATGGAAGCAGAGCCAAGCGTTTGGATTTCTGCAGGTGTACTAAGAGAACACATTCAAGAGTTCTGTCCTGCCCTCTCCAACTGAGGGGCTGCTCCCTTGTCCCTTTTCTATGCCACAATTTAACCAGACCGAATCACTTGTTTGCAACTCCTCATGCAACTAAAGACAACCAACCAGATGGGAGATGCAACATCTGTAACACGGCTCTTTCTGGTCAACTGCAACTTGCCACCTTGTTAAAGGTACAGGCACAACAGAAGAGGTACATGTTGCTACAGACACAGGTGCTTACAGAAATTTTTGATGCTCTGTGAAAAAGTTGTGTGACCATCAAGCTCAGTCCTATGTTTTGCCATCCAGCATTTCAGGCAACAATCCATGGGTGTTTGTTTAAAAAACAAAACAAAACAAACACTTAATGAATCACCATAATCGTGAATTACAACAATCAGGAGGGTATTCCCAGCAGGTCAAGGGAGGTGACCCTTTACCTCTGCCCAGCACTGGCAAAGCCACACCTGTAGTGTTGGTTCCAGTTCTGGGCTCCTCAGTGCAAGAGACAGACTTACTGGAGGGAGTACAGTGAAGGGCCACGGAGGTGATGGACTGGAGAATCTCTCCTGTAAGTAAATGCTGAGCGAGCTGGGATTGTTCAGCCCCAAGAAGGGAAGGGAAGACTTACGGGGAGCTTATCAGTGTATATAAGCACATGAAGAGAGGGTGCCCAGTGGCAGGACCAGAGGTGATGGGCACCAACTGCAACACAGCAGGCTCCCTCTGAACATCAGGAAACACTTTTTCACCACAACCAGGGTGACCGAGCACTGGCACAGGCTGCCCAGAGAGGCTGTGGAGTCTTCATCCTTGGAGATATTCAAAAGTCACCTGGACACTGTGTGGGGAACTGTCTCTAGGTGCTCCTGCTTGACCTGAGGATTACATCAGATGACCTTCAGAGGTACCCCACCAGAGGTGGCAGCACCAACAGGAAAACTATGCTTCCTTTTGCCCATGAGAAGCAGCACAATCTAGGTGTCCATCTGAGAAACTGAAAGCATGACAGCCCAGTGAGAACTAAAATAATGTCGACAGCATGAACACACAAAACTTGAATGTTCCATTTGAACCAGCACAGGGCTATCTCAAGTCTGCTATAAAACAATTATTTTTAACTCCTAACACCAAACACGGAGTAAAGAATAGTAGGTGTAAAGGAAGCAGTAAAAAAAAGCTGACATAAAATAAGAAACAAATTTTCTAACTTATTTTGAAATACACAAATCCTGCAAAAACAATGGAAAAATAGAACTGGTATATAACAAGTGGATTACTCACTGATACTCTAAATTACCACAATTATTCAGACAACAGCTGTGTGCATTCCAAAACAAAATATGAACAGTAACAACAGCATCTTGCCCTTCCGAACCTACCACAAAATTTCATATTGGCACCTTTTCCAAAACACAGTGCTGGAGGAAAAGAGAAAAAAAAATTATTTTTTTTCTGGCAAATCTCAGTTTCCAGGACAACAGAAATCCCTGTCAGTTTTGCATTATAAAGTTCTTATTTCACATATTTTGAAGCTTGATAGATAACAACACCAAAAATGGGAAATCACCTCCTCCTTGTAAAAGGGATGCATAAACTTAAAGAGTTAAAACTCTTACTTATTTAGAAAGCTCTCTTCTAAATTTAAAATGGTGACATGCAGTCCCAACATACAAATAAGTTTAAACATGTTGGTCTGCTAGTCTTCAGTGCACTTCAAAATCCAAGGTTTAGTAGTCTTCAACGCAGATATTCCCAAAATAATGAGTTAATACCCACATACCCTTTTGAAAGATTTAAAAGATCAGCAGTTAAATGACTATATGGTACATAAATACAAAATGCTGATGTTTGTACCTGATTTATTAATTTTAAACCATTCCATACATGCAAAAAAAAAAAAATCAATCCTGTATATCTACTTTCCACTTTTCTCTACTGGAGATGTATAGCTGCATATTTTTCAGTCAAATTCAGAAAATATACTGCACAAAACTTAAAGAAATTAAAATGCATTCTCCTTCAAGATACCATTTTTATTCACCCACTTCATGTAATAACCACAGTTCATTCTGGAGAATTCTTCATTTCCAGAATAGTGCCATCTGGCTGAAAGATGCAAGATCTGTGTGTCTTTCTCTTGGAGGAATTAGTAAAGAGAATCAGAGGCTATTTTATTATAGTGCATATTTACCAAATTTTATTTTTTTTACACAAAGCCACACACCAGAATGTTCCTTACCACACTGTTCTGTGCTGTCATTATCAGCACTGCTCTATTAATCTTTCCTATTAATAAAGGGAAAACTCATCATCTGTTCTCTGGATCCCAAAGAACCTAAGGACGATAAAGATGGTTTGCACTCAACTGATCAAGAGCTTTGATGAACAGCTGGTTGTTGAGACGATTTCTGCTCACATACCAGGTGTGGCAAAATGGGCATAACTCCTGCTGGGAAGACCAATTCCATCAGCAGAGCAGACAGTGGCACCTTGATCTTTCATTTCTAAATCCCAAGGATTTACAGAAGTGTTTTCACTCAAACCAAGCAAAAGCATCAGTCAAGACACAGTGATTCTGGTTTGGTGAAAAGCATCCACTGTTACAAGACAGTTGCATGAGCACACTAGAAAGATGTTGGAGCAGCAATGAAATTAAAAACCTGGCATCTCAAAGCAAGGCTTAAAAAAAGAAAAAAAAAGTAGTGTCTCTTTATTAGACCAGCTAATAACTGGGGAACGGAGGAAGAAAAATAACTCAAAGTTTTAAGAAAGAAGTTTTTCTTCAGATCTCCACATACTTGTGAAAGCATACTTTTTTGTTTTTTAGTGAATGCAGTCCTTAAAGTATGTTCTTAAGTTTATATACCTTATATCAACTCAAGGCAAAAATTCTAGCTGAGACAGTTTCCTGCTTTCACACATTATTAGAAACTGTAGATACACAATTAAAAGCAAATAAAACAACATCTATTTACACTTTTATCCAATCACTGAATGGCACTGGCTCACTAAAAGGGTCACGTAAGCACCAGAGGCAAAAAAACCCCCCACAAAGTAGAGTGGAGAACTCTCCTGACAGGGTCTGAATGCAGAGCAAGACTTTTTTTGAGACCTGTCAAATGGGTTGGACCATTTAAAAAAAAAATCTCACCTTCAGTTCAATGCAAATATGGTTTGACCATTTTAAGATAATGCATTAGCTATGGTGCTATGCTAATGCTCAAAAAAAGTTACCAGGTTTTGGGAAAACTTTTAGATTTTGTAATAAATTTACTGCCCCATAGTTTGACCACATAAAGGAGCAGGTTTTATACACAAAGGTCCTGGGCCAACAACTTAGCGTACGCTTTCAGATGTACTCCTTCTCACAGCTCAGAACTCAGGTGCCAGTGCCAATTCTAGATTAAAGACTCTTACTTTAAGGAACACAGGGAAGAGAAAGATTACAGAGATCCACCTTTAGAAGAGCAGGTTTAAACAATAATTTATTTTTTCACAATTTCAAGTTCTTTTGCTACTCTTAGTTATTACCAATTAGCAGATGAAGGCTTTATGAAAACTGCTTACTTCTCCTCCCCTTCAAGGGTCATCTAATTTGCTCTCTTTAGAAAACACATGCAAAAGCAGACATTAGGCCTGACCTGTGGCATGTTAGGCCTGTAAAACTTCAAATTATTATGGTGAAGGAAGGCACAGTTCTATACTGCAGTGGCCAAAATCACGGCCTCTTTCAGAAGCACACTGAAGATCTCAAGATGCAATTTTGCCTTTAAATTGGGTGCTCCTAACTTGAAACTGCCATTGCTATAACATGAATAAAATAAGAATAAAAGCAGTAGTAGCTAGCTGCAGTAGAGTAATTCTTTTTGTTTTCTAAGCCATTAAATAATGTTGATCAGGAAAGGACTGTGAACCATGACAACGAGGGCTGTTTATACGCAACTTCCTTACATAACTTGAAGTCACTGTCATAGAAACCAAATTACATCATTAGCTGCCTGTGTTACTCCTGTCTTAAACACAGGGTCATCAAACATCTGTCATGTTCAAGTTTGTACACTGGACAAAGCATATCCATATTCATCTGCTTCACCACTGAGCTGGGCTTCACCACTTCCTTAGCCACTTACTGCTTTCTGAAGTTCCTGATCTACTAAAACAAGCACTTCAGATTTCAGAAAGTTACAACTGAAATGACACAGGGGATCCTTATAGCCTCAGATTCGCTCATATTTCTACTGTTCCTCAGAAGTCAGACACTTGTCACACTTTATATATGCTATGTGAATTTGTGATTCTAAGCAACTAAAAATCCATACTAATTTTGGAATAGACACATTTGCATCTACATACATAAAGTAAATTGAGTCAGCTTATCGAAATTGTTTATTTCAGACCTTGATGGGAAAAAGGGTTGGGGTTTTTTTCCTCCTAACTTTAATTTAGAACTGCTTCACAGTTTACACAGTGTATATTGCTCAGCTAAGATGGATCTTTCTACAGAAAGTCTGCTTCTTCAGCAATGATCTGTAATATTGAGTAAGTCGAGCCAGGTTTTATAAATTTCTCTTCGCAATGTTTACTGTAACAGCTGAACATTACAGTTATCTTCTACTAGAAGCCACTTAAGCAAAAAGGAAACATATCAACTTTTATGGAGATGACAGAAATGTTTACATGTTTATTTTGCCACTACAGAGGTATCAAAAGACCGTCGGTAAATGAAGGATGGAAACAGACCCCAGTTTCCAAGATCATGATCAGTTACTCTAACCACTATGTTCAGACATTAAACAGAATGTTACCACCACTGCCACAACCTCTTCAGAGCAGTTCTGTGGAAGAAAGCCCAATCCACAGAAACCTATTGAATACAAACCTTGGAGGACTCAACACATCAGCATTTCAGCATCAAATTCTTTCATGCAGAGCTAGATAGGAAAACTCCATGTAAAGATCATCTGCATCTCTGCACTCTGGACATGTTCAGGTCTAGGAAGCAACTGGGCAGTCAGTACCTACAGATTGCTCTTTTGAACTTCGACACAAAACCCCGTCATGAACTACTGTATTTGGATTGAAATTGCAGGGTTCATTGGGCTCAGGATCAGGTCCAGGCTGGTAATTCATGAGGATAAGTGGCAAGCATGCTTGTTACAAGCCAAAATTTAAGCTCCTGCTCACAGCACAGGCTATGGAAAACTGAATGAACACTCAGATATATAGCATAGCTTCACATAATTGTCTAAAGAACCAAAACACTTTACTCTTTTAAGAGTAAAGATTCACACGAGAAGTGAAGAATTGCAGAAAATAAGACTTCTGCTAGAAATAGTGGTGAAAAATTACATACTACAGTACAAAAGATAAAAGCTGGTATCATACTACTGAACTGTTTGAATGGTGCTTGTTGATATACTTGTGCTTCAAAAGGAGAATAAGAAAAGTATTTCCACCCTTGTATAAGCTAAAAAGCTTTAAAAAGTTGCATCCCTTGCATAAAAAGTCAGTAACAAGATAGCACAGAATAACTGCATTAATGATATCAGCATTTCTATGTATCACGAGTATTTTTACAATGTTTAAAGACTGCTGGCAAATCTGGAATATGATCAAACTGGAAAATTTGAAGTGTAGGTAAACAACAAAGATTACTTTTTCACAGATACTCAATTTTTAGCTGATTGAACTATTCTTTCATTCTTTAATTTTTAATGAAAAAGGCTTTGAATAAACTTGTGTGCTGACCTTTCTAGTTCTTAGAGATGCTACAATCTGTTAATTCAACCGTTTTTTTTGGTCTTTCTAAAATAGGATTTTTTTTTCCCTTGCAGAAAGCTGAGGAAGAGAACATGCACAATTCAAGGCTAATATTTTCAAAATTAACATTCAGAACTGGTTTTTTTCTTTGTTTTAAAGCACCATAAATCCAATCAATATTACTATTAGGAGACATAGCAGACAAGAGAATTAGGAGAAATCTTTTCCTTCCCCCATCCCACCAAAAAAAGAGCATAAATAGCAAATGGCATTTAGCAAATTATTTTCCTAATTAGCTCATCTGCCTGGCAAAACAGTCTGTCTATATAAGTTATTTTATTTGACTAACACATGATCATCCGTAACTAGTCTTATCTTTGGAAGCGATTCTTATTTTCATTCAATCTGGCAACTAGTACTAGTACTCTGGAGGCTTCAACACAAGGAAGTCATGGACCTGCTGCAGCAAGTCCAGAGGAGGCCACGAAAATGATCAGGGGGCTGGAGCACCTCTCCTATGGAGACAGGCTGAGAAAGCTGACACTGTTCAGCCTGGAGAAGAGAAGGCTCCAGAGAGATCTCAGAGTCCCTTCCAGTACTTAAAGGGGGCTACAAGAGAGCTGGGGAGACACTTTTTACAAGGGCATGGAGTGACAGAACAAGGGGGCAGCATTAGATTAGGAAGAAATTCTTCACTACAGTGGTGGTGAGGCACTGGAATGTGTTGCCCAGAGAAGTTGTGGATGCTCCATCCCTGGAAGTGTTCAAGGCCAGGATGGATGGGGCTTTGGGCAACCTGATTTGATGGAAGGTGTCACTGTCCACGGTGGGGGGTTGGACATACATGGTCTTTAAGGTCCTTTCCAACACAAACCATTCTGTGATTTCACGATTTTTCCCTGAAATCAATAGCATGGGTTTTAGTGGTTGAGTTAAACTATTAAAATACAAACAGTTCTTCTTTTGTTTTTTTTTAGTAACTACTGCATCTCAAATTTTGTTAAGAATATTTTAACAAAAAACACCACCACTGAAAGGTCTTACTGAATACATGCCACTGCCTTTATTCCAAAATAGCCTGTTTTACTTCATCAATTCCGTATTTAGAAATGTATTCTATCTCCTTTAGTTTCTGTTGTTTAGACACAAAAAGTTACTGAATCCATATTAAAAACCCAAACAAACCCAACACTTTCCGCATGAATTCCAATACTACTACTCCAGAAAATAAATAGCCAGGATATAAAACAATATTTATTAGTTAAATATAGAAGGAAGCTTTTTTCTATATAAAACGTTCTCAAAATCATTGGACATATCAAAGTCTATACAGCACATACAGCTTACGCGCATGTTTCACTGCAATAATTTTGGTCTTTTTTGGTATAGAAAGACAATTTGCTCCTGGTATCTTAAAAATCCTTTATATTTTCTGATCAACTACCTTTTCCTAAAGGTTGTAGCTGTACAACGTATAATTTGTACTTTATTTATAAAAATTCACATCTTATTACAGCTTTACAGATGAATGCAAAACTTTGGCATCTGGTATATAACTAGGTAGGACACCATTGATTGAGGTTGTGTTGCTAAATTAGTCAGCCATGGGCTGAATATAATTAATCTGAATATTTGTTTAAAGATGCATGAATTTAAGCTTCCTGGCTGTGGAGATGTATTCATCATAATGAACTCTTGCTCCACAACAGCACTTTGAAATACTATGAAAACAGTTGTCCCATGAACACTGCAAGATGACTAAGAAATAACCCTATACTTAAGTTACAGTTCAGCTGATTTGGCAGTAAGTGAAGACTATCTTGACAGCTTCTCCTCTGTCGTTTCACTTGCATAAATTGTTCTTTGCTTCACCAGCAGTTTACTGGTGAATGCATTAAAACTTTTGCATAAAGTAATCCAGAACAGAACATAAATTATACTTCATAAATATTAGCCTGTGCAGATTTATTGAGAAGTTATCAGGATCACAGACTCCCACGGTTCACTGCAGTCCCATCACCTCATTCACTTCTGAATACAAGGTTCCAATACTTGTAGCATTAACACTCTCAATTGGAGGCATTAAAAGTATTTTCTTGTCAAAAGAGTAATTAGATTGAGGGAGGGGGAAAAAGAATCAAAGGATAGCATACTGCATGAAAATTGAACTCCCCTTTCAGCAAATTTTACTACCTGCATACAAATTGCCACAGAACGTAAATTCTTTGTTAACATGACATGAATATCCTCAAGACTGCCACTTTCTAAAACTGTTCTACAACCAGTTCCTTCCACTTATCCCTTCTAAAAAAGTATCCAAAGTTAATCTGTGACAATTTTTCAAATTTGACTCTGTTTTTTCAGTAGCATGAGATACAAAGCACAGCAGGGAGAAGGCAGAAAAGCGTGGCCACTAACACAAGCACACAGGAGGAGAGAGCAGGACAGAAACACATGGGTACACACATCAATTCCTTCGGTTTTGCTTAAAAAAGCATTTGAAGCTGAGAAGTAGAGCACACAATTCTAAAAATGCACTGGCAATGACACTTTATCAATTTCAGTCAAATGAGTTCCCAGAAAGTGAAGACGGCAAAGATGATCCAATCTAAACTTGCTACCAACCTTCCCCCAGAGCTCTAGTCCAAGCTGCATGCTCCCTTCACCTCCTTTGCACCAGCTCTTCCACTCAATGCTAAGGGAACAAACAGCCCTGCTAACCTGGCAGAAGTTAAGCCTGCAGAGAACATGCTTTCTGTCAGGTTTTGGCTTTCTAACAGTTTTCTGTCAAGTTAGCTGATAAAAATCAGTTCATCAAATGGCCAGCCACACAACACATGAGAAGTGCAGCACATGAGAAGGGGTAGCTCTGCACTGACGCAAGCAAAACAAGGAGAAGCAGACCTCTTATACTAGAAGCATCTCATTATTACACCCTGAACTTTCTGCACCCTTACAGCCTCAAGCTCATTCCATAATGTATCTAACTACGAATCTCGTGAAGTGTTGCAATACAACATTAAAAAGGGAGATTTTCAAAACAAAACAAGCAGAGAAAAACTTTTTTAGGAATTCTTGCTTTTCATTTCTGTCAAAGTTGGCTATAATCAGATTTTGAGCATAGTGAAACTCCAAATGCCGCCAGGTATGCTCAATTATTCAATACTGTATATGGTTTGCAAATTTATTTTTTTTTAAGTCCAGTCTGTCAGATCTTATATTCAGTACTTTTTATAAAGTAAAAGGTTACTGTATATAGCCATTGGCCATTATGCTTAGATTAGTCATTCAGTTTGTGAATAAAGTGTTATGCACAACAAGAAACATCAAAACTAGCTCCACGCAGGCCAGACAGGGTCATCGGAGCTACTCAGCTATGCTCAAGCACCATGTGAACATGGCTAAAGCTTTGAAAGACCAAACACACTCTAGCAACGCTATGTGCAAGTAAGAAGCCCTTGCAAATGCTTTACGCAAAAAAAAAAACCAAAAAAAACCAAAACCAACAAAACAAAAATCCCCAACAAAAGAATTTGGGATCATTTCAACAGACACAAAGTGGGTCTAAAAGCAGTGTATCTTCATCTCAGGAAAGCAAAAAGTACATGTGACAAAGCCTCTCTTTCCTTTAATTATCAAAATGACTACATAATTAATACATATATTGTTTTATCATACTGACAGAAGATATCCAGGTCTGAGTTGTGCAAGAAAGAAGTCGTCTAATTACTAATGCAATGGATGTTATCCGCAACTTCCAAGGCAGCAGCAAGTTGGATCTGGACGACAACCTGCCAGTTGAACAGCACTGAGCTACAGTTAGTCATGTCTTTTATGAGGAACATCTTGCCACCTTTCTCCTTCTGTTGCTGTGATGACAGACTGCAATGCTAAGTAACTGTGATGGTAACTACAATGTTACTTTTTATGGCAGTACCATTCTAAAGGCCTGTGCTCAGCTGTGCTAAATGTACAAAATCCCAACTTTACAATAGGAATTTCCCTATTTCTCATCCCCAGAAAAACGAATTTACTCTGCAAATGTTTCTACAAAATCAGATACAGAATACTCCACCACATAACATAAGCCTATCAGAAATGTCTATGTCTTCCAGAATTACTGTAACTTACACAGCACTTCACTTCGTAGAGGTGCCAAGCAGTTACAATAGAACTTGCTCTCCTCTGAAAGAATCAACTAATCTGTAAATCTCCAATTAATTTTTATCATCTAGGAAAGACGTGGTTTCTATTTATTTAATGATCCAATCTCTGTTGATGCTGGTAGAGCAAAAGGAAAAGTACTACCAGAAGCATGCTTTATTCTTTCTCATCTGTAGTTATCCACTTCTGAATACTGCTGGAGTTCACTGGATCACATCACGGCTCTAGACAGAACTCTGATCAAAAATAATACATCCATTTGATTTATGAAATGAACTTTATGTCCAACAACAGTCCTCTCACTTTCCTCTGACTAGAACAAATTTTAATTGAGTATGAAAAAGCTCTCATTATCTAACTCACTCAGCTTTTTGAAAAGCCCTGGGAACATATGATCATTGCCCAATATTCCTCTTGCATCATTATAACTACAGCTTTAAACACAAAAGGAAATGAGAGACCTAAATTAACTAGGCTCTTTTCAAGTGTGAAAACTTTCAAGTGGCATCACAAAGGGGAGATTAATCCCTAAACTAGCTGAAACAGTTATGTTTTCATAAAGCAAGCTTTCCCATTATATTTATTAAGCATATAGCTTAATGAAAGACTTGCCCTAAATATTTCAGCTTTTTGTAGAAAGAAAATGTAAAGTCTTTTCCTTTATATATTCATTCTAATATTATTCACAAGAGATCAGAAAAGCCATTTTTGTGGCAAAGGTCTTTGGCAAAAAAACCTCATCATATACCTTGATCGAGGGTTGGTTTTTTTGCAATAGTTTTTGCAACAACAATTTTGCATAAACAAACACAGGTATGGGGTCTCAAAAATATCATAATGAATGCAAATGTACCTTAACATGCACAGAGTATAAGCAGGGCAGTCCATTTCAGTTTGCCATTTTAGTAAACTGAGTTGGTTTTCAAGTGGTCAGGTTGGTGTTCAAGTGAGCATCAGGACCATGCAGTTGCACTGGGGAAAGCATGACCTCCTTTCTACTAAGGAACTAGTTTTTAGATTGGTTCAGCTGTAATGTAATTTCATCCTGACTGGCAAAAAAACCTTTGCCATTGTCAGTCACTATTATTGCAATATTAATAGCCCCATTCAGCCAACAGCTGGATGAGGTTCACAGCACTTCACCACTATTTCAAGCTATATATGCCCACCTTGCACATTACTGATGTAATTTCTTTGTTGAAATGTCTAGTTCTGAATTTACACATACTTCCAGTCCACAAGTACAGCCTCATCCTAGAATGAGAGTTTATCTTTCAAGGTTAATAAAGGTTTTCAGAAGCCAATTTCTTAGTTACATAATTACATCGTTAGTGATAAATTTTCTAAACATATGTTCTTTTAAGATGCTACATTCAAGACTCCATTTAGGAGAAACAGGGCTTTAAATAAGACCCTAATTTTATTTTTTTTTTTTCTCCCACCATCTTTGCATTTAAAACACACAAATGAATCATATTTCAAAACCTTACATAGTGTAACCCATAGTTAGAAAAAGAAAATCCAGACCCTTCAATGTCATCATCTCATTGGCATCTAGTAGTAAATTTTGGTGGTTTTATTCTGTTAATTATTGTACTGACAGTCCTTTATAGAGATTTTATAGTGCATTACAAAGTGCTGAAAAAAAAATATGCCACTAAAATGTTATGATACCAGCACTACAATCGTCCAACTAGGATCGAAGTTCTAAGTATCCATTAACTGAGACAGCATACTGGGGAATAAGTAAGCAAAACCAAACCCTGACGTGTATTTAAATATTCTCAGAAAGAGAACTTAATTGGCATCCTTAGACACCAGCTAGAAGAATTTAATTTTTTCCTAATTTTTCTCCTGTTCACATCAATCCATTCTGTATTAGCCAGACCTCTCCTTCTAGGAATCCATTCAAAAATTTTCTTATAGTACTATTCAGAAGTTTACCTACCTAATTGCTTCCAAAGTCCTCCAAGAAACATGATTATATTTATCATTTAGAGATCCAAAGGACACTTTGTTAATTATATAATTTAGTTTGAACCACCTGGTCAAAATGCTCTTAATTGCCCCTCCCCCACTAATCCCCACACACCACCTTTTTTCCGAGCATCTTCAATCGGGCAGCAGTATCAAAACTTCATTTTTGGCTCAACCTCCAAAATTTCACTGCTATTCCATTTTTCCAAAAAATATTTCACATGAGGCACTGTACAGAATATTTAACAAATGCGCTTTTCCATTTAGTTTCAGAGGCCATTGCAATCAGTTACACTCACGCTTCAGGAAATTCTCAAAGAGATATAGAAGAACACAGAACTCTGGAGTGAGGAGTTCTAGTTTGCCACTAATAAAACTAGAACCAACTCATCTAAAACATCTGACTCTAAATGGAAATAATTTTGTAAAGTATCACTCTAGCACCCACACGGATTTGCAAACTCACAAATAACACAGATCCAAAATTCCTAATTATAGCACACTCAAGAAAGTGAACTTTCAAGCCCCGAAAACCCAGAGCACAATAGCTATTCAAAGTCAGAAGCCACAAAATGTCATTCAAACGTTTAGGCAAAGACCGTAAGATCTAGTAGCTAAAAATATTTATATTAAAAATGATGCAAAAATTGTACTGCAACAGTGTGCCTGTCAATTTGAACAATGAAGTGACTCTGTCAATGTTTACTGCTACTCTAAAAAGAACTCTAAATTACTTCTAACAGAATATGCAGTAGGCCTAACAGGGACAGTAAGTGAATCACCTGTAGTAGTCCGTCCTGCACACTCGTTTACACATCACTATTTCTCTTACCTTTTGAACAACTGGGAGCAACGGGAACCTCATCCCCTATCTTCAGTAATGGCAGAGAAGGGGAAGGGGGAGTTGAAGCTCTCTTTAATTCCCTCTCTCCTCCTTTGATAGCCGAGTTAGTACAAACGGCTTCCAAGCACCTTGCAGCAGAACATGGAAGCAGCCTGGGCTCACAAGTGCCATGGTTATATGGCTAAACTGAGCAAAGAAAATCACTGGTGGTTGGGGTTTTTTGCAAGGGGTTGTGGGGTCATGTTAAAAATAAATTTAAAACAGGCACTTTTCCGAAAAGAAGATGGGTTTTCTAACAAAGTCTGTACAAAAAAATCACATTGCATCCACATTGTTATTAATAGAAAACTGAATTACAATGGATACATTTGCATCATCTCATACAAAAAGAACTTTGAAGCTTTTTTGAGAATGTTTTGAGTATATCCTTCAAACAGCGTTAACTCATCTATAGCTCATTCAGGTTATGTTATTTCTTGTCAATTAGCTGTCTTCCACATATGGCATTATCTTGACACAGAAAACAAAGAGGTACAACATCATGGTACTGAAGTTTATGGATTATGGGTTGAATTCAAAGAGAACATACCAACTGCTGGTGCATCATATTCATCCCCAAGTAAAATCTCAGGAGCAGAATACGCAAGGGATCCACAGCTTGTGGTGAGCTTCTTTCCAGGCTGAAATTTGTTGCTGAAGCCAAAATCAGTCAATTTCACAAGTCCTTGTTTTTCAAAGAAGACCACATTCTCTGGTTTTAAGTCTCTGTGAACCACATGCAGTTTATGGCAGTAGGATATAGCATGAACTATTTGAGCGAAATATTTTTTTGCCAGATCCTCATTCAAACCTTCTTCATGTTTCATGATGTAATCAAACATATCTCCGCCATCACCTAACTCTAAGATTAGATAAAGCTTAGTCTGGGTATCAATCACTTCATACAGCCGCACTATGTTGGGATGCTGCACTAGTTTCATGCACCTAACTTCTTGAAAAAGATGTCCAGTGGCTAGAGTGTCCAGCTTGGTCTTGTCAATTACTTTTACTGCTACTTTTTCACCTGTAAAGACATGCCGAGCAAGTTTGACCACAGCAAAGTGGCCTCTGCCCAAAGTTTTATCCAAGTCATACAGTCCTGCAATTTTTCCATCATATCCTCGTTTGAAGCCTGCCATTCTGTTTCAGAAGATGAAATAATATTTAAGCTCTTTGGAAATGTGATATTTTCATATAAGAGTATCTGATGCAAATAAATAGTCCATCATCACTGCCAAGCATACCTAAAAATAAAGAGACAAGATTACATATTTGTATGTAAGTACGCACTATAGTGTAATTATCCTAAAGTTACATTAGCATATTACAATAGATTATTTATTACATTCTTCAGGAGCTTTTGCAAAGGGTTTGATAAGCCATGCCGTGCTAACCAGCAGACTTCTGACATCACATTATCCGTATGCTTGAACAAAGTGTGTTTCAACACTGCAATAATGAACATTTCTCTCAAATTCAGTGGCCTTCATAGTCTTGAGGCAGAAACCCTGCAAGCAGCACTTGAGGAAATCAGTGTTATAAAGACTGTTAAAGTCAGCAAAGCTGAAATCTGTACCTTTTCCAGCTACATTAGAAATCAGATGGACAGCACAGAATATTGGCAAGAGGAGCATACTTGATTTATCTTATTTTTGGCGTATTCCATATTGCACATGAAACAGCCCTAATACAAAATTCTGATGGCATGGACTTTCACCTTCTCCCTTTTCACAGCTTCCTGTTTAGCAAGGCTCAGACTGACATACAATACTTAATTTTGTTACTCTAATTAGTTTGAGCATTATCAATCAGTACTGTAATTACAACGAAGCTTTACAGGCTGAAATCAAACATTTGAGTTGGATGTACTCTTAGTGTTAAATAAAATGTCTTAAATATTTTGACTGAAGTTATAAAAACTGGTGATAAAAAGTTTGCATGTAGGCAGCATATGTTCAGCAGTCCTGGGAATGAGTCAGGAGAAGGGGAAGAAGAGTGGGAAGGAAGGGGAGAAAACTCAGAGTTCAGCTTTTATGTGCTGAACTCCTGCTTACCAGATAATTCACCATTTAAGCAAACAAGACTCAACTTATAAAACATTCATATTCAAAACTGCTGTTGAACGTCTTATATCCCATTGCCATTTTTTTCCACATACAAAACCTCCCGAAAACTTTCCCTGCATTGTTAACTTAGATCAAGGTTTAAATAAAAAACTGTAGCTATCAAAAATCATTTTTTGCAACTTTGAGTGCAAAGCAGCTGGAAATATGATGGCTTATTGCCAACTCTATAAAATTCAGAAAACATAGCTCTTGAGAATGTATTTTCACAGTTTCAAAACTGAACTTCAAAAAGAAAACCTTTGAAAAGGAAGCTGGCACACAAACAGCTTCTTACATTAGTTATTCTCAAGCTGAAATGTAAGCATTAGATTAAAAACACTCCCTGCTAAACAAGTTATTTCACAGTGAAACTAATGAACCTGGTTTCATATGAATTCAATTACAAGGTTGGGGGTCCTATGAGGATTCTCTGATGTTTAATAAGATCACCTTACTGCTTCTCTCAGCTGGAGCCATGGTATAACCTCTTTGCTATCCAGCTGCCTGCTTCCACAAAGTCCAAGGGAATTCAGTTTGAGACCTCCACACCTGTAAAATATGAATGAAATCAATCAAATTCCAAAAACTCATAACCCAGACAAGGAACAGGGTAAGTGTGACAAACATAAAACACTGAGGCTTGGGGTCTTGTGTTTCTTCAAAGATAGTAATCAAGCTTTAACAATTTTCACTGGGTTTTGTGTTGCTATATGCACCCTTTCATTCTGCTACTAAGCACTGTGCTTCAGATGCTCTCCCAAAAATCACCCAACTTCACTAGAAGATGCGATAGTATCAAAACTGGGGTTGGCATGTCTGCTTCCCAATGCTTCCCATACTGCTCATCTTACAAAAGTTTCCCCTACCAGTCCCATGTAATACCACTGAAAAAAGCACAAAACTAAATTAAAGCATGCTACGTTACACTAAATGCCCACGTCAAACACTCTCCTACCTGCTAAGTAACCATTAGGGGACGCGTAGGGAAGAACACAGTACAATGGCAAATATTAACAATAAAGAATGAAACTCTCCTTATCTGTAAGAGATTCAAAAACTTCTTTACGTCTGAGATCAGTGGCTTTGTATTTAATAGCGCTTGATGGATGCCACCACGCCCTTCCCTGTGAAACTGGGCAGGTGATTTATTAAAGCATGTGAATTTTTAGCACCAAGAACATACTGCAATAGAGGCATATAGCTTAACTATGTGTTGTGAGAAGAACCACTTCCTCTTGTTTGTTTTTAATCTCCTGATAATTTGTGCATCTTCTCATTCACTGTCTGTTCCACAACAAGAACTATCATACTCCATTTACCTTGCCTCAAGCAACTCACAGCTTCACCTTCCTCCCTTTCTAGCTTCAGTTTAATCTTGTTTGAGTCCTAGCCTCACTGCTTTTGCAGAGGTTATTCCACAGGCTTTAACATTCTTCTCACCTTTCTCTACACATTTTCTGGTTTATCCTATTCTACTTTCTTAGGCCAGTTTGAGGTTTTTTCACTACCACTACTGAGCACTGACATAATGTCTTCATGCAAAGCCTTTACTATAGTTGTATAATATTCCATCATACTGACCTAACCCCCAAAATGCAGATTAATGAAAAACAGTCCATGTACACACAGAGACCACCTAACCTTAACCTGTATGAAGCAACAGGGGATATATCAATAAGCTGTGCTCCATATGGTTGTGCACCTCCAGAGCCCTAATCTTAAAGGGATTGCCAGCATTTGAAAAATTAAAAACAAAACAACAACAAAAAACCAAACCAACAAAACACCCCTCTGCACAAACACGCTTTATAGTACTGCTGTCTCCACAGCACCCTAATCTGACTCCTCAATGCTTCAGATTGAAGAAATTAAAGGGAAAAAAAGAGCACACAAATTAAAGACAAATTTTCAAAATTGTCCTTCCTTGCAAATCTGTTTTACCCATTATGATATCATATAGTTAATACCTTCTGCTAAACTACTTGACAATTTCAGAACCCTTGAGTTAAAAAAATAAAGAAGACCGTCAAAAACCAGAAAGCCACTGCCTACATAACTGGAGTTAGCAACAACACAAACTCCAGGGCTCGTGTTTTTGTGGGCCATTTCTTTCTTGAATGTGAAGCCAAACCTCAAGATTTACATCTCTATTAGCACAAATTCATCACATCCTACAAATTTGGCCCAGATCATCAAACACCTTTTCCCTCTGAGGAGAAGATATGGCTTTAAGAGAGATTTTCTGTTAAGTCTTGGATTCAAAAACACCTGCAGACAAAACTGAGCATTTGTACTGTGTGGCAAAACCAAAGTTTTGTTAATGGAAGAGGTAAGGAAAACGGAGGTAAAAAAGCCTCAGGCAATTTCATTTAGCTTTTCTTTCTTAAACTAGAGAAGGTTCCATCCCTGACAGAGCAAAAGGCGGAGAGCAAATCTAGCCAGATGTAACAGAATGCAACTTGTCTGAATTTAACTGCAACACTCAGCAGTAAAGAAAGATTTATACTCATTATTTTGTTCACTTGGCACAGTCTCAACCATCTTAGAACAAACTCAACAAGTGATTTAACTGTAAATCACAGAATACACATAAACAACCTGTCAACAGAATTCCAGCAAAAATCAGTTATGCTTAAGCCATGGAGAAGTACATCAGGCAGTAATCAATAGGATAAGAGTTTACAGAAATGGAAGATAAACTATGCTTACTAATGGTACAGCCCCATTAGCTGTAATAAAATTAATGCAGATTCATTAACAGTTTAACATAAAGTCTCCACCATAACAGAACAACTAACCCTTAATTCTGTGGTTTTAAAATAAATCTCCAGAGATGAAGCTCCCACAGCTAAGCACAAGGATCTTAGATGCACACATGGTTTGAACATACCAACATTCTGAATTGTTCAGTAGTAGGAAGTGGATGCAAAAATGTCATATTATATGTA
The DNA here is from genome assembly GCA_013396775.1 of Cephalopterus ornatus. Classification (NCBI taxonomy): domain Eukaryota; kingdom Metazoa; phylum Chordata; class Aves; order Passeriformes; family Cotingidae; genus Cephalopterus; species Cephalopterus ornatus. The sequence goes on along the minus strand of VZRE01005948.1, from coordinate 785,391 downwards.
GATACAAGCCATGATTACAATTTAAATACTCTACCTAAAGGATCACAGCTGCTATATCAATACTTTTCAGAGTATTTACTTTTTCTCCATTTCTCTCTAGAAAAACAGAATTTTGAAATTACTTAAGGATCAGCTAAGAGCTTTTGAGCTGAAGCCTCTTTGAGATCCTTTCTTTGCTGTTGTCTCCGTAGTGAAGCTTTTGGGGCTATCTATAGATGGAACCACCCAAAACTTACAGATTTACCATCACTCTCCAAAACAGGGTTACTTTTAATGACAGATCATTTCAGTGATCCTGTTTACTATGTGACCTCTTCAACATTTTTACCAAATGAACAAGCTGCAGACTAAAGCACGTGACAATCAAACTTTCCACCAGCCACACTCTACCAGCAAGCCAAACTACACCCTGGGCAAAAAAGCATTTAAGAGACAGTTATATCACAGAAAATATTTGCCTATCTTTTCATTCACATTATCTCAGGGCCCTGATCAGTTCATTTTTCAGCATTAGAGAATTTGGATTGTCAATCTAGTGAGTTTAGTAACCATTAGCAGCGTTTAATCCATGTGGCTAATTATGGTTCTAAAAATGCAGTTTTCCCTAACTATAGCAGAACTCAGCTACGCCCCCGATACTCATCTTATGCAATGTAGACATTTGCCAGTAAATAAATTCAGAACAGATCCTTCCTTCCATAGAAGCTCATATAACCTAACCCATAAAATACTGCAAACAGTCACTGTAATGGAAATCTGCAGAAGCTGTTTTGTAATGTCACATGCATCCTATTAAGAAGCTTAACAACAGTACTGTGATTCAACCATCTTTAATAGAGGGATGAAGAGATCTGTTTAGACAAACAGCATATTTCAGAGACACTAGTTTTTCTTTAAGCAACTCACCCTTTTCAAAATGTTTCATTAGATTGCACAGTGCATGTAAGACCAGCCCAGCTCATCTTACCTTAACGTACCTTTCTTATTTAGAAAATTAAGATTCAAGGTCCCATTTAAACAAAATGTTGAAATACTATCAATGCAAAGACTTCCCTGCATTATCAGGCTAACAGACATGAAAGCTCAAGTAATCTTCACTGGGACTCGTCCATCCACAGACAGCTAACCATTCCTGTCTCCCTTCAAGATAAATGGAAATTCAGTCAACACAGATAAGAGTCTGTGATAAAACAAATTGCACCCTAAAGCAGATAGCCAAATAGATCAGATGAATCATTTCTTAAAAGCACACGCTTTCATTTTCTGTAACAGGAGTTTAGAATGAATAGTTTAGTGGATGCACACATTATAGACATGCACTACATAAAGTTTTACCCTGTTTCTCCTTCTGCTCTCTTTTGTCTCAGATGAGCAACAGCATCTATACCAATTATTTATTTACTACATAACTGTATGCATAGAGTAAGACTTATGTTGCTAGTGTTCCCAGAAACACTAAACCCCAAATTTGACACAAACAGATTTTGGAGATTCAAAAGCAATTTTTTTACTCTGAAAGCAATTTGTACAAATCATTAGAATCTGAGAGCAAACTGAAGGACATATCAACTTAGTCTGCAAACTGCCAATATAATTTTTCACATTTTTTCCAATATTTTCTATCAATTTTTATCTGCCATCCTATTTTGAGATATCTTCACAGGATAAGCCATGAGCCTTTAAAAACAGTCTTTGTTACTATATGAGCCACTAATCACATGTAACAATGTTATACCCTCACTGGGGGGTTTTTCCACTGATTTTGATACACTTTCATCTGCTTTCCCCCACAGGGTTTTTGATCACCGTTCCTTTTACACAAGGGCCAGTCAACACGCCAGAAACAGGTACAAGGCTTTGCAAGAGTGAAGTGTGAAGAACATACACACTCAATGCATACCACATGCTCTGAAAACTTGTCATGACTCAACTCCTCCAGAGTATTTCAAACTTTTTAAGCTCCTAACTACTCAATATTTCTTGAATATTCAATACTCAGTACGAGACTAAAGATCTCAAGATTTTGTTTCCATACACAGTTGTCATAGTCCAGCTCTTTCACCTTCCTATGACCTTAGCCTTCACAACTACCACTGAACAGTATTCAAGAAATAAGAACAATCTATACCTGCCCTAGAGCCAAACACTTGGAAAATGCTGCGTTTTTTCATGGGGGGAGGGAGGGAAGACACAATTCATAGAGGCAGCTGTGTTACAATTCGGCCTTTATATACAATGCCCTGTAAAGCTTTATTTTCCACTTTGCATGACTGCACCACAGCATACACATGCACCTTTCCTTTCACTGATGAAAAACCCCATAAAACCTCCTGCTCTCAGCAAGTTCCGCAATAAAACACTACAGTAGATTTTTTTTCAAGGTGTACAGGCACTTCTTTTATTTTCCTATTAGGTCTCACTGTCAGTGTCAGCATTCAGATCATACTGCGTTAGTAAAACATCAAGATGTTTTACCATTCAGCATGGCTACATCTAAAATGATGAAAATCATGATGAAGAGTTATCAAGTAGTGCTATGCTCCAAACATAAAACAAAGAATTAACTCGCACAATTTAATTGTATTCCTTAGTTTTAAATAATCTATAGAATTTTGGTCTGAAAAGATATGAGAGCTGCCAATTGCTAATGGAAGTTTTGCTGCTAAACGTTTGGGAAGTCTAATAAAATGTTAGTGTTTCATTATTTTGGAATGTATTGCAGGCATTAGAGCTACTGATGCCTAGCCTTAACTCTTTGTAGAATTTAGAAATAAAAGGAAAATGCTAACAGGAGTTCTTCAACTTTAAGATCCATTATTCAGTGAACAACCAGGAGAAGAAATATTTGGCAGGTCAATAAACTTCATAAAACATTGCTCCTGGACCAACAAAAGGTTGGGGGGCAAGAGGGAAGGTGGGCAGGCAAGAGGGGTAGTGTTACGGATTTGAGAAAAGAGAAGAGTAACTAACATTATTTTATAACAGAAAATTATGAGAGCCTGCATGACCTGAGTTCTAAGAGCTAGACACTTTGAGGCAGCTCCAACACATGAGAAAACTTAAAAAATACAATGCACAAATTCAGGATCAATTAAAGAACACATTTATTGCTTAGACAAGGAATTCCCAAACTTTTAGACCTACAGATTGCTGCCTACCATCTATTTTCTTGAAGATCAGTGCAGTCACATCAAGCACAGAAAGTTTAAGTTTTCCTCTTTCACACGGGTTTGCAAAGCTGTGGTGTGTGGTCTGCAGAACACCAGCAAAGAGCAAACTCTGAACGCCAGGACTATGTTGTAGAAACCCCACCAGACAGTTGGTATTTTTGTGAGAATCATCTTCAATACACCCAAGTGAAAAAAGCCAACCTGAATTGTTCCTTTAAGGCCTCCACTTTAAAAGTCAAGAATGTGTATGTCCTTTTTCTTTCACACATAGGTGACCGAAATAAAAAACACAGACAACACTGAAGTATGTATATCTTGCAAAGCGACCGCAAGATTATGATTACAGACTAGACACTAAAGCAGTTCAGAGGGCATATGTGCTAAGAGTGATCAAACTCCAATCCATTGACAAACTCATCACTAGTAGTCACTGGCATTGGTTTCAATTGTGAAATATGTTAAAAGCCCAAGACACTTTCACAACCATGCTGATAATCGCTATGGTTCACTAGGTACTTTCCATTTCTAAGGAGAGATATTACACAAGACAAACACAATCTGCCCTATGGATTTAAAAACTCAGTAATAGTTTTACACCATTTCAAGTCCTCACACCAGTCACAGCTCCAAAAGCAATCAATTTCACACTGTCTCTGTTTTCTGCTTATGCCTACTCTCAAAGTCCAGTGCGTAGCTAAAATAAAAAAAAAAGAAAAAAATACAGACACTACCCTGTTCACATACCGGATGCTTCAGCAATACAACACTTACGTTCTAAAGCTGCTCCTACAGTATTATTGTATAGTAAGAGAAAAATACCAGATCTTTCCACATAGCCACATCCCAAATTATCTTCTGCATAATAGTAAGCGATAACATCTTTTAAAAGGACTTGCTCCAAGTTTTGAGATATCTGCTAGTACTGTCTTTTTGTATCTGTACATCAGCGTATAAAACTTTGTTCAGACCCTGTGATGTCACAATATAGTTTCAATTGAAATTATCATGTTTTGCAGTTCCCACTAACAGAAAAATTTCTCCTCTACTACATAAAATTAGCATGGGTATCTTAGTTATGGACATTCATAAACCTAGCCAATCAAGGTCCAGTATTTCAGTCAACCATTGTATAAGCAACGGAGATAACTCATGGTAGTTGGGCTCCCTAGCCCAAAATTACACTTTTTCAACCTTGATAAGCAGTATGCAAGTAGACTCTTGAAGACTTTGATATTCTCAATCATATCACATTTTCCTTTTTTCCTTCCCCCAAAATAACTAGGAACATGAAACTGATGAAGAAATACTTTGCATATCAGGCAGAAGTCACATTATTGTGATTCACGATGGTATCACTGTCTTTTAGACAGAACACTAAATCTTTATTTGCAGGAAACTTACTGCAGGAACTCTGCAGAAAACAGACAATTCAGATTTTTATTCCACCAATCTGGACTGTTTCAGAGGGGTTGCTTCTACTCCATGAATTCACAGAATTGCTTCACCTTTTTCAAATGCCTCTTTATTAACATTACCACATAATTTTGTCATGCCAGGCAGTGCAGCCAAGATCACTACCAGGAATTCTAAACATTCTGCCATTAATCGATGAACATTTCAGTGTGGCGTAACATTTCAATGTTACCACTGTTGTAAAACCCACATCTTTGTTGTGTAAATTCAGAATCACAGACATGATTTTTATTCTCTATCAAGGGAGGTGAAAACATCAGACTCCATTTCAAACATGACTATTCAGATGCAAATATATGTGTGTACTGTTAGTACCTATTACAAGCAATAATAATATCTATAAAGTTTCTTAAGAGCATTTTCAAGGTCAAATGTCAACTTCATTTGTTCAGCAGTATGTCTGGTAACAAATCTCAAGTGCTGAATTGATTTAAGTTGCCTCCATGAAGCTGACCTTTTCCATCTAGCATAAAACTACTTAAACCTTAAGAAACAGACTGTCCCCAACCTACAGTTACTCAGTTTCAATAGTTTATTCTCGTTTATAGCATCCTACATTAGTTAGGAACTGCCAGACACCTGAAATCCACCATGCTTTAACATGAACTAAGATTATAAAAGTCTAGGCTATCATCTCCCAAGTAAAGTGGGTTTAAGTCCAGTCAGTAACTCCAGTAATCTCCAGATAGGAGACTGCTGCAGAAAAAACTCAATGATATATGAAGAGTAAAAATCAGTCTGTCAAATTCAGTGCAACATTTGCATCCCACTACTTTTGCAGAAGATCACTGTAATACAGAGAGGTTCAGCTTTTCAGAAAGTGAACGTGCTCAGGTTTATATTTCACAAGTGTAATTTTTTCTCATTAAGTTCTTAACATTGGTGACTCAATCAACTTATATGTACTAGAATTCTGCCAGGGTGAGTTATTTAGAATTGTAAGGGAATATACAATTTTTTCAAATCCTCTTAAGCTCTTACATAATACTGTTACGTGTATTAAAACAACAGCTACTTTACATTATTATAGCAGCTGCAGCATTACAGTTAAGTGCTTGATAACAGTGTGACACAGAAGATGTACAGAACCTCACAGGCTACTAACGTTAAGAGCTAATGCAATTTAATATTACTGTATTCATAATAAACTGCAGTTCAGCCCTATCTCCCTTTCCCTGATCTGAAACATGCTTCATAGCTTTCTTATTTTAAGACATAATTAGAAAACACTATTAAGTAGGAATGGACGGAAGTTCATCAAGCAGTTTTACAGCTACAGCATTTCAATGAAATTTTGAAAGCAAACAAAATCCAAGAAAAGAAGTGCATTATTTCAGGAAAGACACATTGTGAGGAAAAAAGCTAGCTGCACCAGGATATTGTGCCCTTGAAAGCAAGGCAGGCTAAGCAAGACAAAGGTACTACTTTGGCATTAGCATTGTTAGTGGGATAAAAAGGACAATGATACACTGAAGGTGTAAACTGCAAAAGCATTATTCAAATATGATATCGAAGGCAGTGAGAAGAGACAGGTTGTACAGAAGAGTGCACAAGGAAGATGACTACTTTAAGCAGAAGAATATCTGCAATAGCATATTAACATGCATACTCTTAACATGCTATTTGTTTAAAATAATCAGAAAGCCGACTATTTATTACAGTCCAACCACCCACACCACATGGGAATATCAGTTCTCATGGTAGAATGATTCAAGTAACAGCAGTAACCTGTGCAGTGTCCAGAACTCAAACTGTACTTTCTTGTTTTGCAATTGTGTAAAATGAAAACAAAAACCATAAAACACTAAGTCCACTTAAGACGTAATTTTCCCTTTCCCCTGTTTTTTCATGGAAGCCTCAACTGTGGATCATAAGGATTCTCTTAAAAGAGCCAGATGAATGTGCCATCTTAGACAATACTCTGACCATCAGGCAAAGCTTCAGCACTGAGATTAGCTTCTTTTCCCAACCACTTGAAAAATCATGCCACCACTCTACCACTTTTCTGGTAATTTAGAATATTCAGGAAAAATACAAGACAAGACAATTTCTCATCCTTGGCTTTTATTATTAAGTCCTCAAATCTGGATGTTTGCATGCCCTAGAAGTAAAAAGGGCAGATAACTAGTCTATTAAGTTTGACATGTTTCACAAGGTAAAATTTAATTGTATTGTGTAGTAACTAACTGTTAGTTCTTATTTGCTTCAGATTCCTTCTTTCAGGATCAGCAATAGTACAAAAATAACCACCATCCAATTTCCCACTTTCTGTGACATAGCTGTCAAAAAAATCCCACCATTCCTTAACCCAGTTCCTAATGGTGCATGCCTTCAAAGAAATGCTTAAATCTACCACAATAAACACTTGTTTGTAAACACTTCTACAAAGACTTCGCTTTGCTGAGATTCATTAAACTGGTCCTTCCCCAGAGCCTGAAGATCTAAATATATCCATAATAAACAATTCCAAAAAAGCAGCCGATATGACTAAGTAGTGACTGCACTACAGAGGGCAGGCGTAAGCACATTTGCATTCAATTCATTCATGCTAGATGGCTGAAAATCATACAATACACTTCAGCTGCTCCAGTAACTGCAATGGTACCACTCAGGAAACCACTTCATTGCCCATCTACTCTTAATAAGCTCTTGGAAGTGAGATAGTCAATAAGAAACTAGGAAACGTAAAATCACAAAGCTTTTTATATACACATACACCACACAAAGGTTTCTCCTTCACAGGTATACTAGCACCTCTTACCAATAAAAATATCCAATCTGAAAAGAGGTCACTTTTGTCACCAACCATCCTCCGGCCAATATAGGGTTTTTTTCCCTAGTGGACGTTCTTCTACACTTTATTCAGTATATTTACTGAAAAAAACCCCACAAACAAACAATGACACCACGTATCTGTCCTTCAACTATTACCAAGACTGTACATCAAACACAAACATCTTTAAAAGTCACCTTCCATTAATTTATCTAGTGGAGTACCACCTGGGTGCCAAAACCTACCTGGTAAAAAGCACAAAGACATCTATCGGGGACCTCACTAGCTATCCGACTGACTTCTGTAGCGATCTAAAGGCAGCAAATTCAACGCAGTAAGTGTACTGACAGCAGCAAGACACGTACTGACAAAGCACGACGGATACTTTCAGCCTCTGTCAAGAGGGCCACGCTCCAGCCCTGAGCTGAAAAGGGCGAAGGCAAACCTGTTGGCTACGCACACTGTTCCGAGGGGCAAGATGCACCGTCATTCCCCTAAAACGCGACCGCGGCCGGAGCGCGGGGCTCTGGCCGCGCTTGTTTACCTTTTTTCCCTTCCCAGCGACAGCACATAGGCGGCGGAGCGGGCGCGGGCAGCGGCGGCGGGGGGGCGGCGGCGGGGCCGGTGTCACCGCGGTCACACGCGCGGGGCCGGCTGTCACCGCGGTCACACGGGGCCGTGCCGCACGGACACTCCGCCG
>VZRE01005948.1:728197-776450 GCA_013396775.1 Cephalopterus ornatus | reverse complement strand
CGGGGCGGGGAGGGGAGAGGGCGCCTGAGGGGAGAGGAGGGCTAGAGGGGCAGGGCAGGGCAGGGGAAAGGGCTCGCTACTACCTGCCCGGGGCTTCGGGTGGCTGAAGGTCTTGAGCAGTTCGCCCTGGAAATTACAAAAATAGGAGGGGAGGGCGAACCGCTGAAGGTNGGGCGAACCGCTGAAGGTCTGAGGAGAGGGCAGAGCCGCGGGTCCGCCGCCTGCTCGGCGGGCAGTTGGCCGCCCTTGTCCCTGTGGAGGGGACGCTGGGCTGGAGGGCTGCTTAAAGTCGTGGAAGGGCCAAACTTGTCTACCCTTTATTGGGTCGAAATAATAGCGTATTAATGCTAGTATAGGCGTCACAGAATGAACTAGATTGGAAAAGACCTCTGAGATCATCGAATCCAACCCGTGGCCAAACATCACCATGTCAGCTAGACCATGGCACGAAGTGCCATGTCCAGTCTTTCCTTACCTCCAGGGACAGTGACTCCACCACCTCCTTGGGCAGGGCATGGTGCCTCTTCTGGCCTGGGTAGCAATGGTGTGTTGGCAGCATGGCACGCTGCTGTTGGATTCCCCTGTGGTGGGAAGAATGGGATCAAGATGGATGGTGGAGGTCATCTGGGAGTAGGGAAGTAGGTAGTAGCCATGCCTGTGGTTCCTGGCTGATCTGATCACAAATGAAAGGGGTAGCAATAATAGCATCTTAAAGAGGATATAGCGATGTTACGTTGCTCCCTGTGTCCTGGGTAGCTGGCCAAGGCAGTGAGGCATACTGCCACTGGATTTCCCCGTGGTGGGAAGGATGGGAGCACGATGTAATGTTGGAGGTCATCTGGAAGTGGGAGTAGTGAAGGGAAACAATGTCATTGAGGCTAGTAGGAGAAAATAGGCCAAGGAATGAGCCTGGCAGGTGTTTCAGAGTTTTCCGGTACACTTACACCTGTCAGAGTACAGAGTTTCCCTGTACATATACATGGCTGTACGTGTAGAGAAGGGAAAGGAAACAGCTTGAATGGTTGCACTGCAGAAGCGTTTGGGTTCCTACGTGCTAAGATGCTTGGAGCATCAGAAATAATGCAAGGATTTCCTCCAAAGATCAAGGAGAGAAAATCTTTGAATAGCCAGGGAAATTAAAGCCTTAAAAGTGGCACTTTGAAAAGCGCCCTTTTTTTTTTTTCAAATAGAAATGGCCAATTGGAATATATGGAGAGAAATACAAAACCTCGTTGTAGCAAAGCCTAATTTTAGGAACATGTTTGATAAATGCTTTTCAGTTTTCCCCATGCTTCAACAAAATTCAGATGCCATTCCTTTGTTAAAAGCTTATATTACACTGTAATATAGCAAGGGCTATTGAAGTAACCTAGAATTTCTTAGCTTGAAACTAACCTGTGAATAAACTAAACCAGAAAATACAGTTCAGGGAATAACTAAACTGAAATAGTGTGATCATATGTAATAAAAAGGACACAATTATTTCATGTTTTAAGGTTTCAAGAGAGAAATATAATAGAAAAATACATGAAGATTTCAGGAGATGTTCAGTCTGGTCATTGCTTCCTAACAAGAATGAGAATTTCATGATTTTGTCATAATTTAGACCACTCTGTAGGCCTGACTCGCCACTCTTACACCATTTGGACACCAAAAAAACACAACTGATTGCTGAATTTACAAGATGGATTTAGTGTAAAAGATTACAATAACCAGCCCATCATCTGTGTTTGCCTGATTATCACTGATTTCTCAAGTCACCAGCATACAGCATGCACCACTTGGATTTCTGAGCCTGATGCAATCAGGTCATGCCTCCTGCTTATTGTTCTGTAAAACTTAAGTCTAGATTCTCTCTCTCTAGTTAATAATAGTTATGTATTTCCACTTGTTTTTCTGTTTGACTTTCATTGGCATGTGGGAGAAGGTACACCTCACAGAGACCAAATGATGCTTCAGTTCAGTGCCACTAGGTCTCCCTTTGCAAAATATTTTGTCCTAAAGGACTTCTTTATATCAGCTAGAAATCACATTAACATCTACTGCGCTGCCATGCGGGATATCGCTCTCAGGCTTACTCAACCTTTCCATGTGTTTGCTTATGTGGGAGAACAAGTGGGTGGAAAAGGATACATTTGCAGGAACAAAAGGAAATTCTCACCTGTGGTAGAGACACTATACTTTGGGTCACTTGTATAATACAACAGCTCTTTTACTCGATGGGATGAGTCTTTGTAGATGAGTATGTGTGAGACTAAGAAGAGGGTCAAGGATAGGTGCAGTACTTAAGAGGAGACAACAGGGACTGGAAGGAGTCTGACAGTCACAGTGGGGTAGAATTGCCTTTTTTTCAGGCAGTTCTATCGCTGTTTACACTAGATCCACATTGCTGGGGTGAGACCAATACCATTCCCACACCAAGCTAATGAAAACATCCTGTCACACACACACCCAAGACACTGGGCTTTGCAGTGGCACAGGACCTTGTTTCGTGAGGTCTTTCACAGTGAAAACTGAATGTGGCAGCTACGCATCTGTAAAATCATGCAAGCCGTAGCGAGGTTGCCAGGGGAGGTCGACCCTGTGCTGCTGCTTTTGGTTGGCCTCCCCTAGTTTACCTCGCAATAGAAGTGCCATGCCTTGTGCCCACAGTGGTTATAAAACAGGACAGCTGTGCCACAGCAGCACACACCTCACCAGTCAGTCATTAGCCTGAATGTATTTGCCTAGGGAAGGTGACAGCAACAACTTCATGCATCTGTTTGAGGGATTGCTCATGGCATATATGCACCCAAATCAGACCAGACAACTTTCCTCCTTGCTAAATCCAAGCATAGTCTACTATGGAAAGAAAATGGCAAGTAATATTTGTTTTTACAGAGTACTTACTGGCTGACATTAGAAACAACCTTATTTTATATAAGATACTAAACCTGTAAGCTATCTTTCAAAAGTATGGAGTGTATAAACACATGTGAAGTTGTTAATCTACAGTATTTGAAAAGGGAGTATGTTCTTAAAAAGGTGAATCATTATGGTTCACCTGTTTCAAAAATTAGGCTAATACTTAATGTAAATTATTTTGCACCTTTCCAATTAAATGTTTTTGAAATGCAAAGTAGTGCAAGAAAATTTTGGGATGTTTCAAAGTGCGTAAGGCTTAAATAATGACTTTGGACCAGCCTTTGTGAGTATGTCCATTCTGCCTAGTAATTCCCAAACCCACTGGTCAAATCTGAATTAAAGGGGTAGATATATCCAGAATTACATATTTTCATAAGTGCCATGAAACTAGGCCTAGGCAGGAAAGAGTAACCTTACCTGTACTCCCTGTATAGCAAAAGCTGCAGTGTGAGCTCACCCTTCATTAGTCACAGGAGAATCCGCATGGATGAGAGTGGCTTTTTCCCCTCAGGTTGGAAAAAGCTTCAGTCAAAATTCACACTTCATTAGACACTGGATAATCTGAGCATGAGGCTCAAATCCATAGGCCTCATTAGTTCCCTTTCATTATTAAATTATTAACAATTTCCCTGACAAAGCAGAACAAAGCAGCTGCCTTTGGACAGATATAGAAGAGTGCAATTTATACTGAAGCTTGTGGAGGACATTCAGATATTACATTTCTTAATAGGCTCAGTGCTTGCATTTGAACATTCCGTACGTTTCCGCGATCAGAGGAGGTAACTTGGGTTCCTGGGCTGATGCAGAAACTGCTGGAAGTGTCCAAAGGAATCACATACGGTCTCTTTTCTGAGGTCAAAGCTCAGCCATACTTAAGATTTGCAAGAGACCCCAAGGGCAACAAGAGCTTCTGCCACAACTCCAAGAGTAAGAGACTGAAAAAAGGTCTTGTTCCTGAATGGGGCATGTGATCTACCAAGAGAAACAGATAGGGTTGTGGTACCCAGAGCCACTGTTGCCTCAGGCATATTATCAGGGTCTGCCAGCTCTTTGAGTTTAATATTCAAGGAGGAGAACTGCCAGCAATGGGTGAGGATCAAGTCAGGGATTACATGGGAGAATTTAACCCATAAACATGCCTGGGATTAACAGATCTTGCATCCAAGACTGCTGAGGGAGGTGTCTGGTGTCACTGCAAGGCTGTACTTATATCTTTGAAAGACAATATCTTGTAACATTGTAGTGTGCCCCAATGATTCTTCAAAGAAAGAAAACTGTTGGCTGACCAGCCTCACTGCAGTCCGTGAGGAAATCCATGTGCAGTTGGAACACATTTCTAGGCACAGGAAGGTGGTGACTGGAAACAGCCAGCATGCATTTACCAACCATCCTGATCACCTTCTGTAGTAAAATGACTGGATTTACAGACGAGGAAGAGCAGTGGATATTATTTGCCTTGACTTTTGCAATGCTTTTGACACCGTCTACCACAATCTTGTATCCATAAAAGGACATTATGGGCTGGCTAGGTGGACAACCACATGGGTAAAAAAACTGCTCACATTATAGGACTCAGAGGCCAGCAGATAGCAGGCTGTACTCTGTCTGGAGGACAGCAAGAAGCGGAGTACTGTAGGGATCTATCCTAGGACATGACCTGTTTAATGTCTGTGTCAATGCCTAGAGGAGTGGCCTCTCATCAAGTTTGTGGATGACAGGAAATTGGTGGGACTAGTCAATAAGGTCTGAGCTGCCACTCAGAGGGACTAAGGCTGGAGGAATGGTATGACAAGAACCTCATGAAATTCAACCAGGACAAATGGTTTCTGGGACAGACTAACTCTGCAGGGTACAGCTCTGTAGAGAAGGGCTTGGGGGTCTGGCGGACAGCTGGGTAAGCCCAAAGCAGTGATGAAGGCTGACAGCAGCCTGGGCTGGGTCAGCAGAAGCACAGCCAGGAGATGGGGGAAGCAATTACCATCCTCTACTTGGCACTCAGACCACATCTGGAATACTGTGCTTCTCCACCAGCGCACAGGTGCTCTACCATACTGCTGCAGGTCTTTCCAAAAGGTCTCTCCTCCCTCCAGGAAGGAGGAAGGGCACAAACACCCACCCACTGCCTCTACCATGGAGGGAGAAACACAAAGCAAGGCCAGGGGTGCTTTAGTGCCATGGAGGAAGAAGTTGTGTGCTTCCTGCTGTGGGTGGAGAGCAGCATTTCCCACTGGTGCCAAGGGCAATTTAGAGAGTTGCTGCCCACTGTGAAGGAAGCACATATCATGTCCCCTAACTCCTCACTTGCTTTTTAATCAAAGCAACAAATCCAGCTGGTGACACAAATGGCAGAGCCAGCAATGCAGGGAACAGAACCCTTGTACTGACGGGAAACCTGGGATATGGCCAAACTTGACTTCTGCCAGGCAAGGGGGGACAAAAATATCAGGCTGGGACCCAGCATGCAGCCTCTCTGAGTCTCAATTAGCACAGAAGCAGTGCAGAAACTTTACCTTTTCTATGATACCTTTGTCCCACATCTCATTCTGGTGAGCTGATGACACAATTCAAAAGCTCCTGCTTCACTCAGAAAGGAACAGGACATTAAAAGAACATCAGGCATAGAAATGATGAATGAAGTCAGGTATGACAATCGTCATAATTCCTTTCCTAATTCCTCAATCAGAAAGGATAAAAATGTGTGAATCTGGAAGGGAAGGTAGAGGCATAAAGTCTGAGGACATGCCATTAGTGTTCTAAGTGATAAACTAATTAAACATAGTAAAGTTAGGAGTGGTTCTAAGACTGGTGACTTGCATTCCTTTTCACTTATGGTTTTGGGCTTGGCCCAAGTTATTTAGAGATTCCTAGTAACTCTTCGAGAAGAGACAGGGTAGGAAAAAGTGAGTCAGTTCCAGAAAAAAAAAATTCCTTAGTGCCAACATGTTCCTTTATAGCAGTCAGGACCTTAACTCAGAAGTACTCTCTGTCTTTCTCTATTCTGGGAGAGGTTGGGAGTCTTTTGTGTGGGACAAAGTGCCAGGTTTCCTTGTGCAGGTGTCACGCTGGCTGGGGAAGACTTTGTCTGAACTGGATTCTCAAAATCCCCTATCACTTTGCCATGGTAGAAGAATAAAGAATGCAGCATTGACCTGGGAGGAAGAATGAAAGGTTCTGCTTAGAAAAATTGTCCTTCTGAAGAACAAATCTATGGTGAGAGACTCTTCACAAATGAATGGCAGAAAGAATTCTTTCAATTTCCTTATGTAATGTGGGGTTTGAATACACTAAATAGTAGGAAGTGTAGAAAATCTGCCATATGTGCACTGCTACAGGGAAAAAAAGTACACAATTATTGCTTTAAAATCAAAATTAGAATTCTCGTCATGTGACAGATAACCCCAGTTGTTTGCTACTGAAGCATAAGTGCTAATGGCTAGGATATGACCTATATTCCACCCTGCCACTTTAATGGATGAAACAGGACCATCATGTCCTAAAAAGCCAAATATGTAAAAGCTTTTTACAGTATTATAATTGTTGCTTATTTTCAGTTACGTTCAAACACATATTACCTAAGGAAAGGTCCGTACAAATACATAGCCCTGATTTAAGCTTAATTGCAGCCTGGGCACTGCAGAAAATAACAAGATGCAATGTGGAGATCTGTAACTGAGGGCCTCTAAAACGATGTAATGCCATGGATTAAAAAATAAGCAGTTTCTTGGAAGGAAGGCTTGAGAATTGCACCTTTGAGGACAATTGTACTCATGGAACAGCAGTAATCATGTTTTACACAGCAAAATGTCTTTCCTTGGAATAGCGGTTGTTCACCTAAAAGGATAGTGTTGCCATTTTTACAAGTGCAACATATTAATTATTAAATGAAACATTTCAAAAATTCATGTCAACAAAGGATTTGGGGTTAGGGGGCTTTGTTTGAATTTTTTTTTCTTTATTGTGATGAATGCCATACTAAATACTTACACATCTGCTCTTAGCACTGCAGCAAATGTAGTCAAAATGACCCCTGCCAGTGCAGTAAAAGCCAGTGGTTAAAGCTGTGTAGTTAAACCCACGGCCCTGAAATGAAGAGCAAAGGGAAGAGCAGCTTTCCAGGGTTAGCAGATTGAAGCTTCACATTCCCAAGAATTCACAGCTCCAGCTTTGGCCTGCACTTCGCTACCAGTGCTGTGGAAATTGTATCCACCTACACCTCAAGTTCAATTTGGCTTATGCCCTTGAGTTCAGGAAACAGTCCTTCTGTTTTGTTGGTTTTGGTTTTTTTCCTTTCACTCAGTCTTCCTTTCCATACTAGGTCTTCCCATTTTTTAGGTGGCTTGAGAAGAATGCTGTGTGTTTAATATATCAGATTTATGATTTACAAAGTTACTGGCAAATGTACAGAACTTCTCAATTCAGGCTGGAAAGAAAAAAAAAACAAAACATTTTCTTATAATGACTTTGCTTCTGATACTGAGTAGGTGGACAAGAAATTGAGGTCTCTGGGAGTGATAAAGTAAAGAACTATTTTCACATTAAAAAAAGGAAAGAGAAGAAATAGAAATGAGACTTCAGAAACTCCTGGTTTATAAGATCTGTCACATAGTGTAGTGATTAGAACTACAACACAAAATAACTATGCTCATACAGTGCATGATTATTTGAACAACTAGGAGATTTACTATTTTTTAGACAATTTTCATGCTGTTAGAGGCAGCTTGATATGTTCTTTAACATTCTTCCCATTTTACAAAGAGAAACAATATTGGAGCCACATTTTTTAAAAATCTTCAGGTTTAGCTCCAAATGAAAAGCAACCCCAAACATAATTAACTGCAGAACTTCAAATTCCATTTCCATGTTTAAACAATGACAGTCTCTTGCTCAATCACTGGTAAATAACATTTGTTGTCCATTTACAACTAAGGTATTAAAAAAAGAAATAGGATGTCATGATTCCTAATTAGAACATTCATGTGTAAGGGTTGCCAGTCTTCAAGATAAATGCCTGAATTTCTCTGCATTCCTGCAGTAACTGTTTTATAGCTGAGTTGGATTTGTCAGCGACATCTCTGAAACTATGTCAACATTTTCTTGAAGTCCTACTGAGCCCTTTCCTGACAACATCTGAATCCCTGCACTGAAGGGACCAAATTCTTTGAGGACTGAAACTGAGCAAGTTATGTCATGAAGCCACTGTCATGCTTGTTCTCCATTAAAGAGAGAGAACAGGATTAGTTTTTCTTTATACCTACAACAGGAGAATGTATGCTATTTCAACTCCCTTCACCAGAAGATGGACTTGAAACTTACTGGGAAAAAAAGGGGGCCTTTTTTTTTCTCTCTGTTTGATCACTGCCTATGAAGCAGAATTTGTCCCATGGCACTATAACCACATTCTTTGTAGGACTATTCTACAAAATGATCGAGCCTGTTTATTTAATACTCCTGTAATGTATAAATGAGTCTATATTACTCACAGTGAACATATGCTTTGCTGTATTTTACTCTCATGTCAATGCAACCCCATTATTATAAATCAAACCAAGAGTTTGACAGACTACTTCATTCACGTCTTTCTCACTGCTCCCAATGTTCACTGCAACATACACAACGTGCCATTTGTAAAATGAACAAATTCCCAACAGCTGATTTTACTTTGTTTAACAGCTGAGCGCATCTTGGTGTAACACCAAAGATGTTTCAGCTTATTTGTTTCGACTAACGAACTTGTCAGCTAGCTCATGTAATATTTGTGAAATTATAGCGGATTGTTAGAAATGTATTTAAACCAGTTATAATTCACTGATATTCAAACTCTTCAAAAGGCACTGTACAATCTTATCAGCAAGAACTAAATACTCTCCTTGAGAAATAAGAGGCTCATTCCTTATCTGTTGTTTGAACAAAGAAAAGGTGGGGACATTTCTCAACCAATCACCCATTTAAAATGTTTCCAGATGGAATCACACCTTTTAGACTGAAGAGTATAAATGACTGCAGTGAAGTATATTTCGTAATGGAACAAACCAAAAGCTACCTAAATGTAAGTTTCTGTGATCGGCAATACATTTGGTCGTCATATCTTTTCTTTCACGTTGATGAAATAGAAGTGGGACACAGCTTGGAGAAAACTTCTTCAAGACACAATTTTCTTAACATTTGTTTTAAATTACTCATTGCATTTTTTAATGTTTTTTGCTGCTGTTCTAAAATTACTGATCTGTTTGTTTTATCGCGTCTCAGGGAAACGCAAGCATGTACATGTAATAAAACTGTTATGATACTTGTTTGTGCACTTTGCATGCTAGCTGACTAGGCAAGCAATTATGCTAATCTAGTTGCTAAATGTATTTATTACTTGTGCTGGAGTTACAGCCACACCTGTCTGCTCTATCTCACACCGAGGCAGGGGAGCTCAGGAGCAACAGTGCTTCTTCAATCCACAGAAAACTGTAAGAAAGAACGTTTGTATGTGACAGATCCTTTCCACTCTGAACATCCAAGTCCTCAAATATCTGATAGTAAGGGTATTTGATCCACAGATCATTGGGAGGGACTTGCTGACAAGTCATGGCTGGCATTTTGAAATCTCAGTGACTGCTTTTCAGTGTTTGATGGATACAGGGGCTTGTTCTAAGGGAGTCAGGGAAGTGCAACTGGAAAGAAATTCAGTCATGTCATGTCTTCCATAGTTGTATGAGAAATTCCATCATTCTGTCCTTGCTAAAAAGGTCTTTACTTCTTGTGGTGAGAGAGAAATGATCTGCAAAGGGTTAGGAATCGCATTTCCAAGGAGGACAAAATATTTGTTTTTTTCTTTTCTCTTCAAATTCCCCTTGTTGGCCACATGTACATAAGGTCTTAGCTCTCTTCTGAGCAAACTCAATATGGGATTGAAGGTGCTGGGATACAGAAAAAGCATAAAGTTTAGGAGAGGTGATAAACTGTATTTCCCGAGAGAGGCTAAATTGATATTTTGTCTAAAAGTCAAAAGAGAAAATGTCAAGCATTGGGTCTGCAGGCATCTTCCCTCATAAGCACCTCAGAGGTATAGTCTAATCCTAAGGCCTAGTTTTGTCAGAACTAGATTCTACATAAATCTGAGTACTTAGTGTAGAGCACTGGTGGCTCTGTGCTCTAAGCCTTACTCACATCTCTGGAATAATTACTTAGAAGCCTTGGGGTCCCAGCCAATTGAAAGCAGTAGGCACAAGGACTTAGGTGGAATTTAGGCCAGCAGAAACTGGGACTAAGATCAATATTTAGATTAATTGAAGGTGTTATTCACCCCTCTCTCCCCCTCATTTTGGATAGCTAGCAATCAGCCTTTTCTTTCGTTTGAAGGTCTGAGCATTTATGCAATCAGGAATAAATCTATCCCAACCTCCTGTAGGCTTTCCACAGTCAGTCCTTCCAACTTCACTGCGGAGTCAAATCACATACCTTCTAGCAGTGATGTTCAGAACACAACTGAGTGACTGTCAGCTGGCCAAGCTTGCACATGCTTTGGAGTGCATCTCTGGTTTCCTAGGGAACCTCTGCTGTGTCCTCCTGTAATGTTCAAAGGCACCCAGGAGACATTTCATTACTGCCACTGTTCATGGTTTTGTACATCCCTAAGTAATCAACACATGAAAGGTGCATTTGCATTTTTTATTCTCAAGTTTCTAAAGCAGTAAGATGAATTGCTGACCATACAAAGCTGATTGTACTTCTAGCTGTAAAACTCAAGAGCCTTGCTCAGAAGTTTGAAGTTGAAATTCTACCTTATTCATCTCACCTACACTGTCAGTATTGACTAATGACTGCCACTGACTGGCAGGCCACTGTTCATCCAAGCATCTACCTGTGGGTTTGTCCTGATTTATTTATCTCCTATTGTTCAGAACCAGTTATTTTTCAAAGATCCAAATCTGTCTCGCAGCCCATATATCTAATGTCATCCTGCAACCATTAACAGCTTACCTCTTACCTTGCACAGTAGGCCAGCAGTCTGAACTTTCTCCAGGGAGTCTTTAAGGTATACACAGTATCTTTGCTCAAGAATAGGCTATATATTTCTTAAAAGAAAAAGAAGGCAGTGTGCGCGTGTGTGTAAGGACTGGATATTGAGGATATCAGCCAAAATCTTTTTGGTGAGCTTTTCTTTCAAAACAGAAAATAATCCATAGAGAGCAAATACTTCTGGGGAAAGCAAAGGTTTAATTACAGGATTTTTGATTGGTCTTATGTGCGTTCTTTCATCTCTCTCTAGAGACTCTGAGATCCCTGTCACAGATGCAGGCTTGATATGCACCTTATCTTCTCTTCTCTACACGTACTCGTCACAGATGTCTGAATGCTACTTTTTCCATGGCAGGCTGAGGCTTTAATGCTTTCCCCTGGAGGAGAGATAAGAGCCAGAACATGTGTAGTCTGCGTTACATTTTCATTTGTAATCAGCAATGTGTAAAGTTCCTAAAAGTTGTTGACAGTCATATGATATATTCTATCTCCATTAGAAGGGTAGTGGAGAGGGTTACATGGTCAGATACTATTTTGTTTGCAAAGAACTCTCCTTTTACCAGCCCAGATCCATTCTCGATCATTTCTGTCTGATGTAAAGAAATACACAGCCTAAGACTTTTCCCAGGCTTATCCTTCTTTCTTATCATTCATATTTAATGTATTTCTACCTTCTGTGTTGTAGCCATTTACATTTTATTGATTCTTGGGTGCAGTTTGCAAGTCAGTGATTTATTGTCTTTCACTTCGCTTTGTGCTGACAGGGAACACTGCTATTTTTCTAATTCGGTAGTGTGAGGTAAAAATATTTGTGCCTGAAACCTGTGAAAATGTAAGGTACACATTTAAGCTGTCTTAATTGTTATTACGCAGATTTTTAGAAGAGGAGAGAAGGAAATTCGTGGTTAAGGGTGACACCCCTTTTTCTGCTCATGAAACTTGGTATTGCAGCATATGCAATGCATTAGCTGTCACTGTTTAGGGGCAGTGCAATGTCTGACATGAGAGAGGACATGAGAGATTTAGGCCAGAGTTTTTAAATTAAGGTGCCAGAAGGTGGGCTTCCAAGATTTTTAAGCCAAGGATGAATTAAAGAGACTCTAAATTTAAAAATAGGATAAAATGGCATGTGCACATAAAAATAAAATGTTTAATAAAAACTGGAAAATGAGTTGGAATGCCACCTGCACAGGGCTGAGGTCTGGGGCAGCACTCTGGCCTGTATTACTTTCCAAGCGCAGCATCATGAATAAAAGCAGGGAAGATACACCATGGGACAGGGACCAGTTGCAGCAGCAGGGCACTGCTCAGTCCCACTTGGAGGTCAGGCATTAGAGATTTGCCACTCCTTCCACACCAGGCATTTCCAGAGCAAGGATCAGATCCCCCAGGTTCAGTATCATTTGTCCTGCCCTTTGCTCCTCTCTGCTGTGTAAATTATTTTTTGTAGGGGGCAGAATAGGGAAAATAGGCTGCAGTAGTGCATGCAGCTGTGTTGACAATAAACCACTCTGGCTCACCTGACAACAAAGCTGGTGAGCTGTTGAAATCCTTACAGATTATTGGTGGAAGACTGAGTTCATGATGAAATGGCTTGGCAAAGCTACACCTGGCAAAACTGATTTCTTTGCTTAGGAAAAATAGTCATTTCCGCTCCTTGTGGAAGATGTGTACCTGCCATTTCTTGGTTTTGCACACTGAGGGTCTAGGTGGGTTCCTGTTGCACAATACAAATCAGCAGTTTCTAGGAAGTTTCTCATTTTTGTCTGGCCGAGACGCTGTGACAATGTATTTTTTAACCATAATGGGCCTTGCTGTTGGCAGGTCAGTTGCTTGTTGCTTCACAGCTAAATTGCTGCAATGTGCTCCTCTCTGGGATACATCTACAGTCAGTCCAGGAGCTGTACGCAGTTATTCTCTTAACAAACATGGTATTTTACCAGGAGCAGCAATTTTACAAGATCAGCTGTTGGTTTTGATGTGAACAGCGTGCACAGGATTCACTTACCACATCCCTTTTCTGCTGTTGAAGAAAAGGATAGAGCACAGATTGGAGCTCAGGATAATGGAAGGACACTTTCTGTGAGGAGCTCTCAGTTTTGGCATTTGCTTGAGGCTCTTTGGGGGCTGCGGGGAGGGGGGTGTTAATGAACAGGACAGGCTGTGAGTCTCTTCTGTTTTCCCAGCATTTCAGAAAGGATAAGGCTAGACCTGACAGCATTCCCCAAATCTGTTGTGTTTGGAAAGATTTTTAACAATATAACTGAAATATAATCCTGTGGTCTCCAGTTGCTCATCTTAAACACTAGCATGGCTCTCACCAGGGTTTTACGCCTTGTGCCCGCTACACGGAGCCTGCAGGAGGCTCTTCATGTGCTCTTCACCTAAGCACAGCACAGCACTTGCCTGTTCCTCAGTCTGTCCTTGCACATTGCTTGGCCATAGGCTGTCTGTGTCTTTCCCCTAGAAGAAATGGGCCTTGGTGTAGAAATCACGTGTCCTAGGACCACAGCTGCCTTCCTTGGGCTGCTCAGCAGCTTAAGCAAATTCCTACTATGAGCTCCAGAGCTGCAAGTAAATACTCGAGTGTTCCCATCTCAGCTCTCCAGCCACTTGGGAGAGAAGAAAGGGGCAGATTTTGTGACTATTCATAAACAAAATGAGCCTGGATGGTGTTTCCTACTGTCATGGTCAGGGACAGAATATGAGTCTGGCCAAGAAATTTATTGTGTACTTAGGTCCTACCTCTGCAAAAGAAATATACTGCTCTAGAAAAGAACCAAAACCCACATAATGCCAATAAGCAACTCTCTATATTTCCCTGTTTGAATTTCCTCACCACTTTATAGTGTTTTTTGTGTTTAGGTCTAAGGCTTCTTGAATACACAGGATCCTCCTCTCTCACTCCTCCCCACAGAGTTCTTCTGCATCCCTTTCTCAGCTGGCTCAGCAGCTAAAGCAAATCTCTCTGCTCTTCCTCTCTCCTGTCAAAGTTTTCCTGTGTCTGTAAATCTCCCTCAATCTCTTAAGCTTTGCCGTGTTTAAGATCCTAGGGTAATACCCAAACTCTTTGTCCTGCTTCTAGTGGAAGTCTCTTCTTCCAAACATCTTCCCTCCAAACAAACTTTGGAGGACTAGTTTTCCCAAGTCTCACTGTGCCACCGTCCAGCTTGATGACTAGATCGAAGGAAAAGAAAGCTAAGGACAGATGAATTGTCACTTCACCTGACCTGGAAATCTTAAATGGATTTCCAGCACTGAATCCATAACTAGGGGATAAAGAAGAGGGAAAAGGGGATTTTGATGAGTTGTCCAGAGGTTGGAATTGTCTCCAATTGAGAAGGAACAAACAGAACCCACTAGAAACTGGAATATGTATCAATGATATGCAATTATTAAAAAAAAAAGAAAAAAAAAGAAATGTACATCCTGGTGCAGTAACCTAAAGACCTTGCCCAAATCCTGGTATTGATTTCTCACTCTGAACTGGCAGCTGTTGAAAGTCAATATTGGTCTAATTCTAGAAAAGGAAGGAGTCTTTTGGTCATTCAACAACACAGTTAAATCCAATACATTTAGCTACAAACACTTTAAATAGGTCTTTTTGTCGAGATCCTCTTGGACAGTAAGAAAAGTGTAGGTTTTTCAGCTAAATAGGAAAAAAATAGAAAATTCCTCAGGGCAACTCAAGATAGAGGGGGAGGAGAGAAAAAGAAAATAAATTCAAGGCTCTGCTGCTCTGTTGCTGAATGAGGTCACATTTCATGCTGTATGTGGATAAAAGGCAAGACAATTTCCCACTTCCCATTTCTGTTCTGTATTGCCAGGTTAATTGTTGTCATTGTATTCCCCACAAGAGAAGCTTCATCAGTGGTGCCAAATAAACCAGATTAGTGTTCAGGGGCATTTGCTGGAAGTGATGCCAAATCCATTCTTGATCCTAATTATATGAAATATGCTCCAATAATTTTCCACAAGGTGAATAAAAATAATGCCAGAACTGTCACTTTCACTAAAGCTCAATTAGGAGGCATTCACTAGTCCCAAGACATATCATAGCTGCTTCTGTGCAATTATATTCTCCGTTTTATAAACTGATGTTTACCTAGAGAAGATGAATATCCTAATTCCTGGCACCAAAACAAGAGTGATATCGGGAGAGAGAGAAAACTGTAGACAAGACCTGGCCCATATCCCAACATTAGGCAAACCGACCTTTGGTTTCGATCTCCATAGACAAGCTGTTGTGTCTGTGCAGCTTCCAGTGGTACACAGAGGAGGCACACACTCAAATACACTGTTAATTCCTCAATCTAAAAGAAGAAATTAAAAGCCACTTAATTCAGAAACTAAAATCAGATTAAACAAATTATCCTTTGTTAGTCTCGGAACATTTCCCGCAGTGTACAATACCTTGTTCTGCAATGAATTTCCGATTTCCATGATGACTGATTTGCACCAGCTGACTAACAAAGAGGCATGTGTCAAAAACAGGGTTTCACTACCTGCAGTTCCAAATTTGAATTTTTGTTCAAATTGTGCCCTGGGCACAATTTCACTGTAAAATTGAGAGACATTCTGCTAACATGTAAGTACACTGAAGTATGCTTTGTTTGCATTTAAAAAAAAAAATTCCTATGCAGCTACAGTTGAAAGAAGATGGGCAAACATGTTTACTGAAACAATATAATAACAAGTGATGTTCATAGTCTGTAGTTGGTTTATATGATAGTATGATTTTTCAGGATTCTGAAAGCACGAAACATCTTTATTTTCTGTTTATCAAAATGCCCCATCTTTCTCAATTTAGAGAATTTTACCTATACATAACCTTCCTGATTTGCTTCCTGCTTTTATTTTTATGGAAAGTCTTACGAAGAACCAGAGCTAATATTTGAGAAGTAGATGGTATATTTCATGACTTCATTTCACTCTCTTGCCATTTTTTAAGTTTCTCTACTTGTAAAACTGCTGGGGAGACCCTGTTTATTGATTGTCTGGTACAGAATCACAGAGTCATAGAATATCTCAAGTGGGATGGGATCCATAAGGATCATTGAGTCCAATTCCCTGCTCCTCACAGGACTACCTAAAACTAAACTGTTTGACTAAGAGCATCATCCAGACACTCCTTCAACTTTGTCGGGCTTAGTGCCCTGGGAAACCTGTTCCAGTGACCAACCACCCTCTGGGTGAAGAACCTTTTCCTGGTGTCCAGTCTGAACTTCCCCTGATTCAGCTCCATATCACGTGTTTTCTACCCCAACCTCTGACTAATTTCTTTGATCATGTAAGTGTTAGTGTACAACAGAGTGACATTTAAAGGGAACAACAAAATTGCCCAGGTGAGTTAGTGACTTCAGGGTTGATGTATTCATATGCTCACGGTGTACTCTGTGCTGCTGTCAGAACTGATCTCTCAACTTCAGCTGATAGTTGCGATGGTATCTACATAGCTCCATCCTTCCCAGTGGGATAGTAGAGTACCTTGGGATTAAGGAAAAAGCAGATATGCATCTCTCTTTTCAGCACATACAGCTAGGCAGAGGGTGCACAATAACTCAAACCCATTCAAGCTGAAGTGCTTGAGCAGTCTATTGTTTTCCTCTTCACAAAAATTCGAAAAAGATTTCTTTAGTGACTGCTGACT
Organism: Cephalopterus ornatus; assembly: GCA_013396775.1. Taxonomy (NCBI): domain Eukaryota; kingdom Metazoa; phylum Chordata; class Aves; order Passeriformes; family Cotingidae; genus Cephalopterus; species Cephalopterus ornatus. The sequence continues at coordinate 759,889 of VZRE01005948.1, read as the reverse complement.
AGGAATAGGTAAAGGGAATTTTTGCGTATCTGCTGGTCCCTAAAATCCAAGGTGACAGGCAAGCCATTGTACATATAGTTCGATGCTTACAGCTGCAGTGTCTCCTGATATTCAAAGCGTAAAGACTTTCTGGATTGCTGCTGCTGGATGGCATAATGAGTTTTGTTCCACTGACTGCATCATCTCCTAATACAAACTAGTACCCTTTTTTCCAGGAGCACTGGAAACTTGCCAGCAACTCAGCAATGCTAAAGAGGTGATGAAAGGGGGTTTAAAAGGTCTCCTGGGTGAAGTCTGAAGGAGATACACAGGAAAGCTGGAGCACTGAGGGGAAGGGTCTGAACAGGGCTCTAGATCAAGGGATGCAGATCCCACAGCAGGTACCCCTTAAACTGGCTGTTTACCTTCCTTGCTACAGAGACTTCTGGAGCAGGACAGAGTTAGATGGAGGGAAGCTGCATTTCAGAAAGGTCTTGGTGTTTGGGGAGGTCTCTTGTTTCTTTGCTTTTAATGAGCTGTTTTAGAAGGCTGTGTAAAAGCTAGCTGTGTTGCTGAATTTCCTCAGGTTTTCTCACAAAATGTTAACTGGAACGTGGGAGATAGGGGATATTTATAATCCCTGGGCTGAGTCTGAAGAATCAATACTAGATCTTGAAGGAAATGCAGGTTTGAGGGAGGAAGCTGACAGAGAGAGGGTTTGGGGAGAGGCTGTGTGATCAACAGGCTGTACCTCACTTTTAGTCAGGGGCTTGTAATATCTGGGAATTCACTGCTAGGACTCCTGAATTATAGCAACCCAATACGTATCCAAGGCAGGTGTGTTTGTCCTCTCTGTTTTAATGTATGGGTAAAAGACATCAACATATAGAAGGCCAGTAGAAATGTAACCTTGGAAACAATCCATGGTAATCCATCAGTAAGCCTCCACCGGGGTTGCATTTGTTGAGAAATATTCACTGTGGATAAAATACTCTGTTTGGTTAGCTAATGATGCTAAAGTTGTTCCTAGAAACTGAAAAACCCTGCATGCATAAAAAGCAGTATCAGTATACTGCATGATGATATTAATGGAGCTGGCCAAGCAGCATTGCTGAGTGCCTCTATGAACTGCATGAAGTAATTTGCCTGCACTGAGGAGTTTCCTGGAGGCTATGTGGGAGTCAGGGGACGAAAATGTATGCAGGCATGAGACAGAGCAGTTGCAGTAAGCACATTCTCCATTGGAGCAAATGCAGGTGATTAATGGAGCTGTAAAGTGACTAGGGATGAGGAGACTCTTGTCTCTTTCCAGTGCCAGGAAAGAACGTTTTCTGGTTGCTGAGATGGAGTGTATATGTCAATTAATTACCATTTTTTTCAATTAGTTGCTCCTGCAACATACCTTTCCCTAAAGAAATTATTGAGCAATACAACCAGAACTCAAACTACATCTGTCACAGCTGAGAGGGTAACTGACTGCATTTGCAAATCCTGCATTCCAGATGTCCCACATTTCTTCAGGTAATGGGCAGAAGCACAAAAAGGGTAATTCAAGATAGATATTTCTGTTCACAAGTCTCATTGACTGACATTCAGCTTTCTTCTTATTTTGTCAAATTTGCTCAGTGTGATGCTGATGGTTTTGTTAGCCAGCAGTCTCAGTGGAGCTTGAAAAAACCCGAATGTTTACAGGGACTGTGTATTTGCAGCGTGATGGGAACGAATGGAGGCTGTCTTTACAGAGCCTTCAGTGGTCACTGGTTGTGATTGAAAACACTCCTAACGAGCAGCTCCTGCAGGCGCATTAGAGAAGTGGCCTGACAAGTGGAAGTCCCTTTTTCATGTTACAATCACTGTATTCATTTTCCTGTCCAAAAAAAAGTGTTTTATTTTCCCCTTCAATGGATGAAGTCTCAGCTTGGATATTCTGTCATAGAAATGAATTATTAATAACTTCAGCAAAGACACTTTCTCCCTGGAACTTTCTGAGCTACAAATGGATTCTGTGGGCCAAATGCACAATCTCTTATTGTGCCCTGTCCTACATATTCACAGCATCACAATTTAGCTGGTCAAGGGAGGTGATTATCCCACTCTACTCTGCACTGGTGTGGCCTCACCTTGAGTACTGTGTGCAGTTTTGGGCACCACAATATAAAAAAGATATAAAGTGATTAGAGAGGGTCCAAAGGAGGGCTATGAAGATGGTGAAGGGCCTTGAGGGGAAGACATGAGAAGTGTTTGAGGACACTTAGCTTGTTCAGCCTGGAGAAGAAGAGACTGGAGGGAGACCTCATTGCAGTCTACAACTTCTTTGTGACGGGAAGAGGAGGGGCAGGCACTGATCTCTGCTCTGGGCGGACCAGTGACAGGATCCAAGGGAATGGCTTGAAATTGTGTCATGGGAGATTTAGGTTGGATATTAGAAAAAGATTCTTCCCCCAGAGAGTGGCTGGGCACTGGAACAGGCTCCCCAGGGAAGTGGTCACAGCACCAAGCCTGATTCTATGATTAGCTTTCTGTACCTTTTTCTATTTATCTAAACACCCATCTAAAGAGTGGGAGCAAATAACTAATGCAGTAAAGTTCCTTGCAGGGATACCTGGTAGAGGTAACATTTACCTCCTTCTGATAAGCAGCAAAAGTTATTGGAAGAAAATTAAAGCCTATAGCACCCTTGGTTTGGTTGTTGCTGTTTTGAACTATTTTTGAATCTCCACTAACCTTGGAAGACTTCTCAGAGAAATGATTGCCTAAATTAGAATTTCTATTTCACGTGAAATACTGGGAAAGAAGAGGAAGGGTTATATTAGCTATTTCATTAGAACTAACTCTCAGGGTCTGTGTCCCAGCCTGCAGCAGAAATGTCAAGAGGAACAGCTGCTACAGCACACAAGCCAGCAGAACATTTCCATCCCTGAACAAGGCAAAGTGGGGTGGGGGAAGCTGAGTGAATTGCATAAGATGTGAACATTGTTAAGTAGTGATGAAGGACTCTATCTCCTTAGAGATTGAGCTGAACCCCTTATCTGTCCATTTCCAGAGATTAAGGGTCATTTTCTTCGTGAAACATGCAGACCTTAGATAGTGCAAACGTGCCATTGCTTTTGGGCTTCAGTGCAGTTCCAGCAGAGTACACTGTCCACCTCCGCTCTTTGTAATACAAGTTATTACTATTGGCAGAGCTTTTTCTTACCTCTTTATCTTCACTAGATGCCAAATAAGCAAGCTTCTTGCCCTATTATGCTACTTAGTGTTACCAAACAACTCGTGCCAGCAGAAAAGTAGAGCAAATGAACTGAAAAGAACGAAGAGGACAGTTTTTCATGGGCCATTTCTTACACTTGAGTCTCACAACTGCTCCCAGACTAGGTGGTCCATCAGCAATGTCATCAGGATTCATCATTTCTGTCATATATTTCTTTGCCTGGATGAAGTCGGAATCCAGGTCTTTCTGGGAACTATTTTGCCTAGTATTTCTTCAAATATTGCTTAACAGTAACACATTGTACTCATAAAGTATGTGAAAGGGCTGGGTTGTTGCTATGCCTTTTTAGTTGATGTCAGCATGTTGGACTGGTGTCTCACTGTAAAGCTGTCATGGTAGTGTGCCAGGCTTTGAAAAAAAAATTAAAAAGAAAAAGATTGGCACTTAAAAGTCATGCGAAGCATATAACAAACCATGGTGCCTATTCACGGCCAGTACACACTTTGTTTCCTCTCAATGTTATTCCCCCAGACTTGTGGAAGTATTCATTAATAAACAACATCCAAAGGGGAGAAAGTAGAGCAGTATATGTGTTTGGGTATTTTCATATACTTCCATGTGACTGAGCTACAGGGGTTTTGACAAGCTAGGCTGTGGGTGCATGTCTTTTTTTGGCTGGCTGAAGAAGTAGCTGTCTGTAGCTCCTTGTTACCCACCCCATCTTCTCTACCCATCTACTCGGCTTCCTGAGTTGGTTCTCTGGGCACTTCATAACCTCTTTGCGACCATTTAAACTGATTAGGCTTGTCCCTTTAGTGGGAGAGCTTGGCAACACCATACCAGTAGGTGTGAGGGAACAGTGGACACCAGCAGGGAGGTTGTATCAGGGCTAGGGCTGGTAATTTTGTTCTTCAGCTTGCTCAGCAGTGGTAGCAAGAGGTGGCACAGGCACAGTCTTGCTTCTGATCTGAGCCACACTCAGCTCCTAGACCATTGCATCTGAGAAGGAGAATTACTAGAGAGTCATAATTGTCATGGGCTAAAGCTGTACTCATAGCCTGTTACCAGAGCTCAGGCTAGTTCGTGGTGGCTTGGTCACAATCAGGTGACTTTACTCACTGGTTTTTGTTTCCTATTAGGTCTTGATCAACTTTCTAGGTACTTTGACCCCTGCCTATTCCATTTGTATTAACTATCCTTCCTGGGCTGCCAGGAGTCCAGTGTTACCCATTCAAATGTGCAAGAGCAGCATCGTGTAGGAGCTTCTCATTTTACAGAGTGAATTTGCTTAGACTAAGGATTCGTATCACGATTCAGACTTGCTGTGCCATACCCAACATTACATGAGCCCTCTTGCAGCACATGGCTATCACTCCGTGTAAAGTCCTGGTGATTCACGGTTGGGTGACTGTAGAAAGGCATTTATTTTTTTATCTAAATTGGAGATAGCTGTAATTTATCTTCTCTGAACCAAATTACTTTATATTCAGTACAAATATAGAACTGGGAGGGCCAGCTGGGTCTTTTGACTCTGGTTCCACACAGTCTCGGGCAACCAGGTGATAGACATTTATGGTCCAGAAAGGTCCATAGAGCATTTGCTTTTCCTATGTGTTATCTGCCTTTTGCATAGATCTAATTGTTTGTTATTGTAAAATTACTACCTAAATAGATATTAAGGCTTAGAAATTACAATCATTTAGCCTGACTTCCTCATAATGCTCATACTAATGCTCATTCCTGCAGTGGAGGAAATTAATCTTTGCTATTAATATTGTCTATTAAAGCTAGAATCCAGATTGGTCCATTTGCACTCCTTATTAAATAAGGACCCCTGCTGGTCCTTATTAGATAGATGAAGGACCAGAGTGAAGTTCCTTGTTACTTAAATGAAACCCATGTTTAGCAAAGCTGTTAAATCACAGCTGAAGGCAGACATCTTGATGAATAAATCAGCATTCATGAATAAATAATTGACATGAGTGCTAAAATGGAATTCTCGCTTTCATGCCGTTTCTGTTCTTGGCCAAAAATTGAGAGTTCTGTGTGTGAGTGGCAGTGGTGGCCTTTGTGGCGGAGACAAGCAAGGTCATGTTTCCAGAGGTATAGATACAATTCTGGTAGGACCAACAGAAGCACTCAGTGTGTTAGAGGCTTCAACTCCTTAAGTTTCAATGGTTTTGATGAGTTAAGGAGCTGGAATGAGCCTTACTAGCACGTTTCCCATAGGACATCAAATAACGTGAGTCATTGCTGCTCTGGGACCCATTTGCACTTTGATCTATCAGTTAAAGGCTCGGTGTCCCATTAGCAGTTTGTTGAAGCCTTTCCCTGTAATTGTGCTGGTTATTCACACCAGTGGAACTTTCATCAGCCAGCTGCTTCCTGGGGACAATTACTTCCCACTTTGCATTACCAGCCTTAAGTAGGTTATGAGTCTTGTAGCCTTTTGTGTATAAGGATATGAAAAGTTTCAAGAAGACTAATGCTTATGGATGAGTCTGTGGTTTTGTGAGTGCAGTGGCTGTATCCTGCCTGAGAGAGAGGAGGAATCGCATCCAGGGCTCATCTCACATAGAGCGAACTCTGGTATTTTTTTGTCTCCAGCCTAAGCGCTACTCAGGACCCATAAGAACCATTCCAGCGTGCCATCTTGTTTTGCTAAATATTTAAAATACCTGTGGTTATGGGGAAATGCCAGTTCTGAAATCTGCCACTTTAATAATACAAGTGGTTTTCAGATGCTGGGATAAGGATGCAGCTGCTCCAAGAGCCCAAAGTGCTGGTATTCCTAAGAACTGCAGCCAGGCACATACAATGCCCTTGTGTCTTAAAGCCACAGCAAAGGGCTGGAGCTGGTGCCACCCAGGAATCAAAGGCTGCCCTTCGTGCCTGCACAAAGCGGGCAGGCAGAGCCTCTGGAACACTCCTCGAATCCAAACAGGGCTCAGATGAGACTAAAGTGGTGCCAAGTTCTTGTTGTGGTTCGTTTTCTCCCTCTCACCTCACACAGTGCTTCTGATAAACATCAGTGCCAGTTGCTGTGTGTGAAGGGCCAGCACGTGGCATAACACACAGTCATCTGCAAAGGTGCAGTGCTGGTACACTTGAAGAGAGAAAAAGCAGGATGGTGTCTTATTACAGGCCATTCTGGGGCTATGTCTCCAGTTACACAAGCTCTTCACCTAGCATAAATCAACCTAACTCCATCTGACTCAGTGGAGCTGCACTGATTTACACATGCTGGAGCTCTGCTTTGGACTTCTGTAGTATAAAGCTAACCACTCTCTAATTTCACTGGCTCATAACTTCATGAAGTTACAAAACTAGCTAACAGATATTTGCATATTATAAAACCAACAGGTATGTCCTGGAAATAGACATTCCTGGAGTCCTGGGGCACGCATTGCCCAAGCACGTAGCAAGATAATTGCATGAGGCATATAAAAACCCCTTCCTATCATCAGACTATGCAAGACATTAAACAGCTCTCATGGTGTCGTGCCATGTAAAAGGAGCAGGTACATAGCATCAGCCTCATAGAGAGGAAGAGGAGTTACATAAAATTTATAAATAAATTTCTAAAAATCCAGTGTTTAGATGAGATGGAAAGTTAAAAATTTGGATCCTGACCCAAACTTCTAGAGTTAGCAGTGACCTTGCTCCATGACCTTTGTCATCCACCAGCCTCTTCCTCTTCACAGCTGTTGCAGTAGCAGAATTTCCCTTCACAGCTTCTGCTTTCCCCACCAAATCTTATTGTTTCTTGCCAAGTGTCCCTGTTTTATTTTGGGTGTGAAGCACCTTGCCAGGATAGAACCTGTTATTTGGTAGGTACAGCATCTATCTAGGACACACATATTCCTACTCTCCTAAAAGAGGAAATTATGCCTGGGATTCCCACATTGTGGATGAAGCTTCGTGCTGTAAAAAGGGTGGACAAGCAGAGTAAGAGTAAATTGTTCTACCTATTGCACATTTTTTGGGGGAATGGATAGGCTATATGTGTGGTAAGAACACTTCCCAGGCGAGGTTTAACAGATGTTCTGAGCAGAGAAGCCCCTCATTTTGGACCTCGTAAGCCCTTCTGTACTCAGTTATGTGGCACCATGGAAATTGTGCTGCACAGAGGTAGAGCCACCTGGACTCCTAACAGAGTGGGCTGGCTGATGCCTGGGTCTTGTGGAATATCAGTGCCTTTTGCACACAGCAGGTCCCCAGGCAGGGTTTTGAGAATCCAAACTAGTCCATGGTGTAACCTGGCTCACCTGGTGCCCAAACTGGTGTCACGAATCTGTGCTAAAATCTGAGCAGAAGCAATGGACAGAAGGACATACTGTGCCATAAATGTTTTTCACTTCTGAGGTCAGTCTTCCCTAAGGATGCTGCCCTATGGAGCTTCACATCCAAGCTATGTTCTGGCAGTAGCTAAATCCAACACTGTGGGCAGCGTGTAGGCAGGAGTGGGCCCTGGATCACCTCTGACTTTGTTCTTCCAGCACAAAAGTGCCTAAATATTGAAAGTGAGGCATCTGCACAGGAAATTTGGTGGCACAGGTGCTGCATGGGGAACCCAGGGAGCAGTGTATCAGTGTCTTCTTCTACATATCCCCAGCCATGGGTTTGCTGTAGATGACACTAAAATACATGTGAACATGGCACCAGTGGAAGACATTTGGCTTGACCATGCTCTATTCCCAAGTCATGCTAAAACTGGCTTCAGGCCTGCCAGATTCTTTTAACTTAGAGGCCTATGCCAGCTGTGCAAGGCTCAGCAAGGTTGGTATGAGCCTTTTTCAACCTTAAAAAGCCAAGTTTACTGGAGAAGTCTCATGGAGTCTGTACTATCTGTAATGCTCCTGGTCAACATTTTATTTTATTTTTTCTCTTGGTTATCTCATCTCAAAATGGTGTTGTTTTGAAGTTTCTTATAGGACTTCTTATTACTTCTGTTGCTACAGGATTTTAAAGTTGTGATGCATATTTTTTGCTCATTCACTTACCACCCTGAACTATGTTGTTTGTGTCCCCTTCATGGTATCTCTATTTCTGACCTACAGATCAGACATTCTAGATTCCTGTAGACCACATTTCAAGGGAGTTGTGAAACCTGGCAAAAGCTAAAGGAGACCAGGGCAAAAGATATATTGACATCTTGCAGTCCCACAAAAAAGCACCAGTATTTTGCAGTGGAGTCCCAGAGGGAGACCATGCTCATCCAAAAACTCTTGCAGCAAATGCTGTTCTCAGCAAACTTAAAAAGTGAGAAAAATATCCCCTCTTTTATTGATGTCTACATATGCTGGTTCCTCAGAGATTGGTAACAGCAAATAATGAGCTTGTAGAATGGCACTTATTTAACAGAAAGGTAAAGTGGAATTGGAGTTCACGTGAATCAGGTATGCAAAACCCAGGTCAGAGAGTGAAGTGCCAGAGGAGCACAGGGTGCTGTGCATGGCAGGTAATATGCTATGCTCAGGTAATCTCACTGCCCTGAACATTTTTGTGAGCACACATCCACAGCTGATTTCAGAATCTACTGACTGGATAGGCTTTTCTTTGAAATGTTTAAAAAATAGATTTTTTTTTTTTTACATATTATAACATTTTACCATATTCTAGTCAAAACTGTGCTTTCATAAAACATTTCATAGGCTTTTTTCCCAAGATTTCCATTGATGCAGCAGGCCTTGGCACAGACTCTAACTGTACAAAGCCTAGGACTATAAATATAGATTCCCAAGGACTTGACTGGAGGGAGTGACAGATGTATAGCTTGACTCCACGATCTGCCAGGGCAACATTTTCCAGAAGCAAAAAATGAGAATCATCTGTGTTAAATTTATCCACACTTGGACTTCTTTGGTACGTGCAGGAGGAAATCGCTAGGGAGCGGATGACTTTTTAATCTGCCAGTAGTGTAAAGTTTGTGCTCTGTCTTTGAGGCAATGCTGTTTATTACATTCCTTGGGTAAATTTTACATCTGGTGCAAAATATATAAAATGACTTCACAAGGTAGAAGGGAGGATCAATAGCATATGGTGAATAACTCTCTCTTCAGTGGCTGCCTGAAGTGTTGCTGTGTGTTCGTACGACACGGTTTAGATCTCAGATCCATATGGCCGGTCTTGCTGACGACTACACACGCTCCCCGAGGACCTGATCTGGACTCCACCTAAAACCTCCTCTTAGCCTCAGTGGCTTTGGAACCAGGTTGAAATTCATTGAACTCCCACTGACACCCCACTGCCTACCAGAGACCTTCTTGCTCGAGACTGGAGAGGAATATTTTGTTTTGTCTGGCTAACCACTTGAGTGCAGGGTTACGTTTTTTCCTCTGTTTCTGGTGACCTTTGGGGCTGGAAGCATGTTTTGGACGTGAGCTCTTGGGTAGCAGCGTGCTGCATTTGCTCCTGCCATGGCAGGGACGGAAATGTGTGTTTAGAGGGAAGTTCTGATTAGGATCATCAAAGTGTTTCCTTTCTTCAATTCAAACAGACCTGCACAATGCAAGCTCTGCAAGCCAAAAAGCATGATTCAATGCTTTAATGATTATGAGAGGTGATGGGGATGGAAAGCATTCATTCATTTTTCAAGGCATACTGGGAGGGAGATGCTCTGTACCAGCCTAGTTGGCATAGCCTTTCTTTCAGTGTCCACCCATGCTCTTCATCAGAGATGGGATACAGAGATAGATGGGACTTTGGCTTGACCCAGAACTGCTGCACTGATCCTTTTGTCAGTGGTTTGCAGTAATGAGTACTGGAGGCAGATTGAGCTGATTGGCTGGAGCACAGGGCTGAGTAATTCATGCATTCACAGCACAGGTTAGCAGGAAGGCCCTGGGCAAATCCTGCCATTGCACCTCCTCGCATTTTTCCCATCTGTCAAAGTGAATAACAACACTGAGTGAGCCTGCCTGCCTTGTAAAGGTACCCTTGCAGGGCCTGAGTCATTTGGGAGTGGGACAGGCTCTGTGTGGTGCCACTGGTCCCAGCACACTGCCTAGTGGTTACTGAGAGGAGACCATGGCCAGCCTATTGTAAAGAGCTTGGAAGAGGCAAAGAGCCAGTGCTAACATTAAATCACAGGGGTTGTCACACCTTCTCAAAATCTGTATTTTAGTGTTTCCTGATGAGCAAGGGAAATCAAATGCCTCTCTGGTGGTCCAAGCTCAATTCCCTTCTCCCTCATCCCCAAACCAGCTCCTTTCTCCTGTGCTTGTGGGAAGGAGACGCTGGAGGCTAGTGGCAGCCAGCTGGATGGGAGTTGTTCCAGCAGCGGGGAGCACTCATCTGGCAGCATACTGACAGTTCAGAGGAGGAGGACTGTCCCTCGGGGACCACTGCCAGATGGATGGGATTAGAGTATCCCTCTGGAAGTTTTAGCCCCTGCTAGAGTGGTGGAGGGAGATAGGGCTGGAGCTCAGCAGGACAAAGATGTTTTCCACTGATTTAGCTGAGAGAGTTTCAGGACAGGAGGGAAAGTCACCCACTGTGTTCCTGAGGCAATTGATAGGCTGAGATAAGGGAATAGCTGCATAGGCAGAGAGAGTAGCATTGGTGCTGGGTACTCTGTGAATATAAAGTTCGAACTACTCTATGTATGAAAGTGCTTCTTGGATCAGTGATGATTGGCCCTGGAACGTGTCACAGCAAAGCCATTTTTAAAAGGACTGGAGATTCATTTCCCAAACGTAAGGGTATTCTAATGAAAAGGCACGTGCTGAAATACCTCCTCCACTAGCTTCCACTGGTTTTCCACTGCTATTCATGGTTTTACATGGCGAGAGAAGTTACTGTGCTGCTCTCTACTCCTTCTGTGCTGAAAGGTTTACTAGACCTTTGTGAGAGGAGGACGATGGAGCTGCCTGCATGGCCAGCCAGGCCCTCATCCCTGCCTCTCCTGGACTTCGGCCTTGCTGGCTCTGGGCTGCAGTGTGGGTTTGTTTCCTCTGTACTCAAATGCCACATCCCACAAAAGATGTCCTCTCTTACTATGAAGCCTGCAGACATAATCTCTGTAGAGGAAGGAAAGGGCTGGTTTTGGGATTGGGGCCCTGGATTGGCATTCAGGAATTGTTCTGTTACAGCACTGCTCCACAGTGTCAAGCATGCTGTTTACTTGCTGAGCTTCCTGTGCCCATCTGCTTTGGTACAGGGGGTGGAGAATGAAAAATCTGCTGTTGAAACTCTGGGCCTCCTGCACTGGTTCATGGCTTTCAGATACAGTGATGTGATGATGAGTATGGACCTGCTAGTGGAGGGAGGAAGGGCGATTAACAGGGTTTGAAGCCTTACCCCTCCTGATGCTGCATGTGTGTTTTTGAATCCCATGGCACCATCACAGCCATCTGGTTTGTGACAGCTCAGTCACAACTACAACCACCATGTTGGGGACTAGAAAGCTTTTGGACAGAGAGTGACAAGAATATGGGCTTAAGGAAAATGTCACAGCTCTTGGCAAAATACCCTGAGCTTTTATAGCCAATGCCGATGTGGTGAGTGAAGAAATTGCTTCACTGGACAAATATGAGGTTAAGGGAGGGGTTTAGGAGGACTGTCACAAGGAACCTTACATAGTGGAGAAAAAGAGGGCTTCCAAATGCAAAAGGCACAAAGAAGAGAGTGGGACAATGAAGGGGTATAGCTGCTGAGCAAGAGGTTTCGCAGAGCAAGGAGAGCTTGAGGTGCTGGGACAGTGTAAGGATTGAAGAGTACAACTCACTCTCCTCTGGTCATGTTCAGACCCTGCTGCAGTGCCTCATACAGTCTGGCTATCAGTGTGCCAAGGGCTTGCAGCTACTCAGAGAAAATAAGTGCTGCATAAATGTAGGATCATTATTCACTCAGCATGTCAACTTGTTTAAATTTCTGTGAGGAGAGCGAGTATATTATAGTATTGTTATCCTGTGTGGAGAGTTGTTCCTGTTTAATTATAGTTCGTGAGAAATACAGACTCTTACAATGCATCGTCTGTTCAAACAGATATATACATCTTTGGGAAAAATATAATAGTGCCATTATACTGTTCTTATAAAGTGCTAGAACAAAGCACACGTGCACATGTCCTCATATCCAGTAATAAAATAAACACAGATGACTAAGCATAGAAATGTATCCTACAAATGTGTTTAGCAGCTAACCATGAGTCAATGGGACTGATCTGTGCAAATCCCTCAGGTATCTGTATGTAAATGGATACCCCCATACCCCAAGGGTGACATTCTTGGAAAAGGGAATGTCCAGTATTTCCTGATTTGCTTCCTTGTTCTTCAGAATCACTATTCTTGCATTTGGCAATAGACAATTTAGGGATAAACTGGGAGCCAAAAACACAGCGTCACTCAGGGGGGCATTCTTCCTGCCCACTGTAGATGTTATTCACATCACTTTGCTCCTGACTGCTGAGAACTGCAGAAAATGAAGTGTTGCCATCATCTTTTGTCCTGCAGGCAGCAATTTTCTGCCTGCCTGTGGGAAATAATCCTCTTTTAATTTAATTATTCATTTTTCAATTATTTAATGCAGTACTCTGGGATGGCAGCAAGGCTTCTGTTTAGTTTTCAAATCGCTGTCACCTCAGACAGTAGAGCACTGGGATCCAGCTCCCTGGGAGAAGGGATTCGTTGTGCTTGAGCCTCTGCTTTCATTAGGAGGGATATGTTGTCTTCTTTCTCTGGCACATCCCTCGGGAAGTTTCCATGTGTTCTGCCAATCTGCTTAGGTCCCACAGAGGCTTGATCCTGCCTGGCCAAAGTTAATGGCTCTGGATGAGGACAGCTGAATGGGGCACCATCAGGAGTCCATCAGTGTTTCTTCTCCTTGGAGAGCCCCATGAGCACCTTCCCTGCTGCCAGCGACTGTGCTGTGTTTTAACATTTTCTAGTGTAGGAAAAGCAAATGCTGGCCCTCCGTGGTGACACTTTGCATAGCTCTGTGCTGGCCCAAGGATCACTTCTCATATTGCTTGGGCCTTCACCAAGACTGATTTTCCCCTCTGAGCTGTGTCCCTGTTAGTTCCTGAATGGCATCAGCACTGATTTTGGGGGCAGGGGTCAGCTCTAAAAGATTACTGCATCAAATATAAAAGATGCTGATACAGTATTGAGAGGGAAGAAGTTTAAAAGAAAAGAGGTCAGTTCTGCTGTCACTTGTGCAGTTTTTGATAGATGTAACTCCATTTCTGTGCAGCTAATTTTGTTTCATGCCAGCATAAGTGAGAGCAGACTCAGGCCTTCCTCCTGTAGCAGTTAAAGTGAAAAACATTTCTATTTTTAAAGCTGAAAGCATTTCTTACTTTTATTTATCTTGTGTCATTTTTGCTGGCAGTGATGGTGTAAATGGCACAGAAAAACTAAACAAACTGTTTATGGGCACTTCTTATGACCCTAATGCTCATCCAGGCATTGCTTGGGAAGCAGAACCGAGGAAGCCTTGGTTCCTGGGAAAAGACAAGGCTGATGATATTTACCTCTTCCACTCTGCTAAAAGAGTCTCTTTGTTCTTTATGAATGTCTGTTTTAGCACTGCTTCTCTATGCTTAACACCTCTAAGCTCTCTAGACCTCTGCAAAATTCTTTTTACCCAGTAAATAAAACTTAAAAATGGGGCAGGTGTTTAGCTGGACAATCTGCAGGACAAGTCCTTGTAGCTGACCCTGCGTCCTCAGGGTTGATGGTGGACTCTTTCTTGGTGAATTTTTTTCAGACCTTTTGGGATACAAGATTATACCTCTTCCCCTCTGTGTTGTAGTAAGTCCATTGGTATGGTGTCTCACAGAGACATTTTGTTCCCTCTCGCAGGAAGAAATTTCCCTCCAGCTAGGAAATTTATTCCCTGTAAAATTAAACAGGAGAATAAGATTTCCAGAGAGAGCCTATGGCTGTAATAAAGGATTACTGACAATTTCTTTGGCTGTGTGCACAGAGCTTGGCACTCAGGTAGCCAATTTTGTACGTCCAAAACTCCACAACTAGGCATACATAAATGTCAGGGTGCAAGGCCCTCACCGAGCAATGACTGGAGGTTTCAAGGATGTTTGTTTCCAGAAGAAGATTTCCTTAGAGGCACTGTGAGGCTTTGCCACACAGACTGATGAAGCAGGTCAGTGCTACAATGACAGCCTCAGACCACTGTGTTTTGACCCAAATTTCCTAGGAGGCTGGTGACCAAACAGCTCACCTCTGCAAGGCAGAGAGAGGGACCCTCCTTTGTCTGCTTCACAGAGGGGTTGTTGTGCTGATTGCACTAAAGATTACAACACGCTCCAAGTGCTAGGGGAGCCATATGACAACCACAGGCTGGGATAAATATAAAATACTATAATTTAAAGGCCCTTGTCTTTCAGTTGCTAATGGCTTAATTAAACAATAACATCTAACAGATGTGCTTTTTCTCCTCCAGTAATTCACTCCATCTGTGTCAACATAACTAGGCCCAAATTAGTGCATCAAAATGTAGATGTTAATGTCTTATTTCAGTTTTTATGTATCAATGTACATTTACATATATATTGTTTCATCTTGTGATGAGATGATTGCCTCCTTAGAAGGAAGTATTGCACACTGTGGAGTTTAAAGAGCCTCTCCTAGTTCATAGAGTAGGAATAAAAAAAAAACAAAAATCCAAAGACAAATGATATACAGACACTTTGAAATTAAGAGAAAATTAGGCACATTTATATTAAGGGTGTTACATACAGAACGGCAGGATCTGTGGCTCCATGCTCTTTAGGATAGTGAATGTTCTGTGACTCTTTGTTTCTGAAATGGTTTTACTCTTAATTTCACGTGATGAGAAAAAGAAGTTTGCCTTGCTGAATGTGAAAGCAGATGACCATCTGAGTTCCTGGAGGATGTGTCGGGGGAGTGAATAACCTAGACAGATCTGTGGAGAGCTTTGTTGTTTTATGAAATAACTTTAATAGCATTAAAGATGAATATAGCTCACTTAATTGTTATTATTATTACTTTAGAACAGCCTTACTTGTGCTAAGTGCTTTCTCAAAGATGTTTGGGAGTTGTTAAAGACCCTGTGGGCTGTGACCTGGATCTTCCAAACCCCCCCTGTGAGATGGATGCAGTCACACTGCTGGGGCAGCACGGACGAAGGCAAGGAGTACAGTAATACCTGATGGATCCATGTTGCCCTGCTTCCCAACGTGTACCACCTCCCTCAGACTGTGGTCACAGCCTGCCTGGCAGTCAGGATGGGATGGGATGGGATGCTGCAGGGCACTGAACAAAGCCTGTGACCTCCTGCATGGGTGTGTGACAGGTCCCACCACCACGTACTCCCAGCCACACTGTCCCCCGGGAAGTCCGCAGGCTGTCCCAGAGCCAGCTCACTGTACTGCCGGGCTGATGAGCAAGCACAGCATGTTCCTGGCTGCTCCCGAGACTGGTCTTAAAAGCCATGCAAACTCCTCAACTGAATCCAACTGGGTGATGCCTGGGAAAGAACACTCTCAGGTCCAGATCCTTTGTTTCCTTACAGTCCGAACAGCTTCTTTTTAATACTTTTGCTATGAATTCTTATGAACAGGCTGAGTTACTTGGCTTTCCCCTAATTTAATTTGGATTAATTTAATTTTAATCAGTCTGTCTTCTCAGCATCCTATTAACCTTCCAATGAACTCTTTCTATAAGGGGATTGGTGAAGGAGGCAGTCTACATCTGTTAAAATATTAGCCTGCTCCTTGGGCTGCAAACCATTAGACAGCAGAAAAAGTGGGGATTTTGCCACAACAAACAGTCAGAGGGGACGGTGCAGAAAAACTCATGTAGTCTCTCCCCAGGTCTGTTTGGCCTAGTTCACACTGACAGTGGTGTGGAAAGCATCTAGAGCTGTGTCTGCCATGAGACTACGAGCGCCTGGCTTGAGAGCACCAGACTTTGGTGGTTTTGCCCTTGCCATTCTCAACCCATGGGGGAATTGCAGACTCAGAGAAACAGGGGGTCCCTAGTAGGTATAGCCTGTACATAACAGGGTTAGAGTTGTATTTGCCTGGTTTTCGCTCTGGTTATACTGCCGAGTTTGCCATCTGCTTAAAAATTCTTTGGACTTCTAACCAAATTTGGTTATGTACATATATATAATAGATTGTCCTCAGTGTTAGCACCTGCCCAGGTAGATTTTGTTGACAGTCAACCATGAAATATTCACAGCATTTCTCAAAGAAGGAGAGCTGAACTATGCCAAGCTGGCAGCAAGACTCTCCTCCGAGCCACTTCCAAGTTTAAACTCAAATTAAGCAAGGTGATAAGGCAGTTTAGCTAAGAAAGGTCTGGGGGAAATGTGATTATTTTGTATTTTTTGTGATCTGTGAGTAATTCCTCACTCTTCACTGGGAAGAGAGCAAGGTGTCTAACTGGGGGTCCTCAGCATGACTGAAGTCAAATGTTGCAGCTTTGCCCCATTTTGACATGGGAAAAATCCCCAGTGACTGCATCCAAGTTTCATCTGATAAGGACTGACATGTTGGTCACTTCAGTTATTCAGAGTCTATTTCATCTCTTTAAAAATAGGTACCCAATGAACCTGTCCATCAGCTATTAAAAGAATAGATATCTCTGAAAATCAGTGGGGCTCTGCCAGTGTTCTCTGGAAAACTCGTATGCCATTTGGCTTACGTAAATTTACATTCAGCCTTGCCAGGATTTCTCTCCCAAATAAGCAGCTGATTCATTTGCCACTAGGGCTGTTACACAGCCTTGAACAGGAGGAAAAGGGCTTTGGATTATCACAAATAGGATGGAGAGTCCTTTATGAAACAGCATTTTTACTAGGATGCAATCTGCAATCTGAAGTGGGGCATGGAAAGATGGGTGACTGATGTGTGACAGTGCCACAGCTCGATGCACTTGGCTGTGGAGGCATCAGCACAGGGTCCAGGAGCTGATGGGTTGTCCCCATGGGGCTCTGCATGGGGGCCTCAGCCCAAGGCTCCGCTCAGCAGGACACATCAGCTCAGCAGGACCACAGCACCTGGACAGGCTGTGTGATGAAGACAGCCCTTGCCTGAGATGCGCAAGGCTTGTCCCACACCCACACCCCACATTTAAGCCAGGGCTTAAACACCCAATTGCAGGCACCTGCCTACACCACAAGTCCAGCCTTAATCTCAAAGGCAAAGTCTTTCTCTGCTTACTACAGATAGTCAGCTCTGATCCTGCTAACACCCGGGGCTCTGAGAGATGGGGTCTGGCGGCATTAGTGGTGGGTCTGAGGCTCTCACAATTCAATTCCTCATAACTTTTCTGTCCATCACTGCCTGCCTGCCACCTGTAACCTCCCCAGTCACTTCCAGTGTTTGTGCCTGTGACAAGCTTTCTCAGCTCCCTTGGGGATCAGGTGTGCCCACATTAATCTGCTCCAGGCTGATTAATCCCCCTGGCTAAACCCGGTCACTTGGTGTCTCTTCTTTCACCCACTGGTCTGCACCATCCACAGCCAGTGTGGGCTATGCAGGTCAGCGGGACACGCGGGGCCAGGGGAGAAAGAGGCTGGAGCCTGGAGGGATAAAGGACGTCAAAGCTCATCCTCTACTTCAAAATCGCCTTCCCTTACAGCAAGCCTGTATAAATTAGAAGTAAACAAAAAGCACTTGTTTGCTGTCTGGGGAAGCGTCCTTCACTCAGGCTGGAGTCATCAAACCACCTCCTGTCATTGCTCACCCCTCCGGTTCAGTGAGGTAAGTATTCCACGGACACGGCTCAAAGCCACTCTTACCTGTCTAGCCAGGAAACAGTGTCAGGCAACAATTTCTCAGAGGCTTATTTAAACTATAAGCAAATGACTAATCTATTGTGAAGCAAAGCAAAGCACATTGTAGCTGCATGAGCAGATCCCAGATCGAGGCCTTCCCTCCCCGCGACTGTGCATGTGACAAAACCACGTAACTGGGATTATTTTGCTCATGTGTGTTTGCCAGAGATTAATGCATGTGGCTTACACGCAGCTTTTGCCTGAAACCAAACACAGTGGAAAGCCCTCTTGCTCCAAGCAGGAATGGATCTAGGAGGTTGTCCACTGGCTCTGCCTTTTGTGGGATGTGGTGATTCCGGACCACCTTGGTCCACCATCTGCTCTGTGTCCTCGTCCCGTGGTTGCTCTGAGGATCTTTTTGCTTTGTGTTTGTTAGCAGGGTGAGAACAGAGAGCTTTGAAGAAACTGTGCCTGTTCATTCCACCCCAGTATTCATACTGGAACCTGGGGATATCTAGATGGAGACCCCAGAGCCAGGCAGTGGCACAGAGCAGGAAATTTGCATGAGACTCAGGGAGGACAAAAGTATTGGGGAATTCCTCTGAATCACTGAAGTTCTTACATGCATCTGAACTGTATTCTTAACATATGGTCTTGTTTTCCAAAGGCTTATACCTAGCCCAAATTCGAGATTTTCACAGGAACAGCAGAAGGCACACCCCAAAGGCCTCTTGCACCTGCCAAATTTCACAACTCTGCTCCAAACCATGGAAAAATAGAGCTTGTAAAGGTCATTGATATTTTTAGCCTTCCTTTGTAAGGAAATACAGCTATGCAATCACGCTGCTGCTTGCTCCCTTTGCATTCCCTGCTATTAGGTTAGAATCATTGGCCAGCCTTAGACAAATTTGACGGAGGAATGAAAGGTGCAAAGATATTAAGTTCCTACAAGTTTCATGAAAATAGGAGCTGAGCAAAAGAAGAGATCCGAATAATGGCAGCAACAAGAGGAAAACAGCAGACACCCACCCTTTAGTGGACAACAGATTAAATATCCTTCCTCTGCTCTGGCAAAAGGTTCCCTTGAGGATATAGGGGATATATTTTGGTTGCAACATGTTAGCACCTTGTAGCCTCTGAGATCAGAGCTGATGTGCTCACGGGGAAGAGTCCATGGCTCTTTGTTCACCTTACCAGAAGCAGCAGCTGTAAATGCAATGCCCTCAGTGCAGCTTTGCAGCTGCTGTTAGGGTGAGCTCCTCTAGCCCGGTGACAGTGTTACCTGGGTGCAGTCATGTATGTGGGTGTTTGTGTTAAATGAAACATCTTCAGTGATCTCTAGAACCGGAGGATTTTACTAGAATATTAACCAATGTTTAAAAAGGGAGGTCTGATATTTTAATAGCTTTATTTATTTGCATCCCTCAGTGTAAATATAGGCTAATTAGTTTCTCACTTTAACTTTAATGACCTCTCCCACTTTATGTGGCACATAGCATCCTGAGAGGACATAAAAGATGGCACAAAATAGGAGGCCATTAAGGCAAAGATTTATTTGTAGCATTTGAAGGAGGGTTTTGAAGCTGTACCCAAGTCCCCTAGGGATTCCAAATCAGCAGAAGTCCAAAGGCCCCCAGGGATAAGGCAAGCAAGCGCCTATGTCCCTTGTCCCTGAGGGGCTGGCTGGGTGCAGGAAGCCTGCTGGGAGACCATGTGTTGACGTGTAAAATAACTCCAGTCCTACCTCTGTAGGGTGTGCAGTGCCTCGAAGCCAGGAATAAAGAGAGCACAGCAACTATGAGGAGCCTTTAATAGAAGAACAGGCAGGCCAACAAACAGGAGGAGGAAGAACTAAGGAGTCATCCAAGTTCAGAGGTGGTCCAGGCTAGCTGATGCATATGCCTGTGGGGCTCTGCCAGGATCTTCTAGAATATTAAATTGCAAATAAAGCTCTTACTGGACTAGTTCACCTCACAGGTTGGATGGGGGCATGGGCCACCTGCCTTGTCAATATCTTCTGGTCCTCAGATATGAGCGTTTATGCTTTGGCTTTGCACAACTAAGTGTTTTTTGCTCAGGTGCAGGTCAGCAGGTGATGCTGATCTATGCTATCCTTTCTTTGTTACTGCTGTATCCCTCAATGTCTGTCACCCACAATCATCATCAGCGGTGATGTTTGGTTCTCTTCTAAGATGCTATGAAAATTACTAGCTGTAATGGACACAAAATACATGACCACCGAAGTGGCCTGCATACAGTGCACACAAGAGATGATTGCTATTCATGATTTATTTTAAGATGTAGACATTAAGCAGCTTGTAGTTGCTTAATTTAATTTAATATTGACACATTGATTTCATGCCATTCTAGTTTCTAAGCCAATGTCACGGAGTACCACGTTCAAGGCTTTTTATCTCTTTCAGCAAAATTTATCATCTCATCAAAGGTGTCCGGTTAGTTTGGCTAAGTACACACCAGTGTGAACTGGCAGAATTTTTAGTAACTTCCTTCAGTCCTTAGAGCACCATGCCAGCTGTTGCCTTATTTGGTCTGCTTCTTGGCCTCACTTCATTAGTTTGAATCTTAACCCTGTCCTGCAATAAAACCCTGAAGCAGTTAACGTAAGAGTCATGTCAGTTTATGTAGAAATTACCTGGATAATTTCCATTCTTGCAGTTTTCTCATTTTATTCCACTCCTAATCCAAAAGTAAATGATGAACTTTTAAATATCCCCTGAGATTAAAATTCACTTTTCAAGTGTATTTTGGTTTAATTGAAAGGTTTTCAATTATATAATGGATCTGGGATGTTTTAATAATATCAGAACACTTTGCTTTGTTGTCATAGGTATCACTTAAACAAAGAAAATTGTAATTTTTATCAAAATCAGTACAAAGGGAATTTTGATTTGTGTAAAAAGGTAACCCTTAGTGGAAAAATGTTTGTTTGGTCATAACACTTTTGATTAGCTCTGTGGAGGATGGATGAGGAGAAGACACACAGCGATGCTCCCCAAATTATTGCCTACCCAAGTCTGATGCTGTATGAAGCCCTGGCATCTAGCACGGTGCCTGCTAGCTCTATTCCCAGTTTGGATGCACTAAATCCCACCAGCAGGGAAGACTGACCTGCTGTGTGTACTTTCCCAGGGAGTGATCCCTAGAGCTGTGCAGCGCTGGTATCCTGCATCACGTCTGGCCATGTGCCTGGTTCTTGGAGGGAAGAGAAGGGTCTTTTCAAGGGGACTAATGATAAGTAGGAAAGGAGACGAGACTGTGCACTCGCTGTTCATAACAATTAGGAAACATCAGTATTTCTGTCCAAAGGGGAAGTGGGGCAAGAGAGTGACTCAGGTTTCCTGAGTTGACCTCAGTTTACACCACTGTTTTTTACAGCCTCAGAAGAAAGAAGTCCACTTTTTAATTTGTGCTGCAGCTGTTTAAACATCTAAGTCTGGCAGCTGGGGCTCAGCCTCCCCGTGTCGCCTGCGACAGCAGCAGCAATATGGGCTCAGCGGAGGTGCTGACGCCTCGGAGCGGTGAAGAGACCTCAACAGAGCAACGTCTATCTTCAGATATCAGCTATTCCACAAGGGAAAAAAACGCCTTAGGAATCCATTTTAGCTTTCTTAGCCAGAGGGTAACACGCTTATGCTGCCTCTGTGGAAGTGGGGAGGTTACCAGGGGCTGGTGGGATGGGGAAGGGGGAGCTGGGAGATTTCTGAGGTGCAACCCCAGACCAGATGTGGTACCTCTGTCCTCAAGTCCTGATGACCTTTTGCTCAACTGGTCATTTGTGCCCATGACTGCCACGTCCTCCGCGAGCAGGGATTACCTTTTATAATCAGATGTCATGAATAGAGAGTACTTAATCAGGCTTTTCTGTGGCTGTTGTTACGATAGAGGAAAATATTCTCCTGTCATGTATTTATTAACATTTTGTATGTAAGTAGCGTGCCTCAGTCTGCATCTTTGTTACAGCCACATGCAAAACTTACTGTTTTCTGTTTGTGTATAAATGGGATCTCTGAAGTAAGGGAGGCAAAATCCCTCTCTTACTATGAAAGATTTCTGATTATTTTTTCTTGAAAGCTGCGTGTATTTCACTGAATGTCTATCATATTATTGCTTGGCCTGATAATCTAGATACTTTGTCTCCTTGACAACAGACAACATCCAGAGCGGAGTATCCCTCTGTCGCCAGATGCCTCGGGAATCTCGCTGCCCCAGCCGGCGAGGGTTCAGTCTGGAGTGGGATGTGAGGAACCTGTTAGCAGGGTGCCTGCAAGGGGAGGGAGGCAGTCAGTAGCCAGCCTGTCCTCATCCCTGCTGTGCTTAGCCTCAGGTAATTCTCAAAAGCCATGAACTACAACAAAATTAACTTTTCTGCTTTTCAGAAATGTGAAAACTCAGTGTGATGGAATAATTAATGCAGCTGATTAAAGGGGAAGATTACACATTAACAAAGGAAGATAAGCACTTAATTTCCAGCCTTCTTGCATTTCAAACTTGAATATATTGGTTCCAAAGGTGGCTGCAGACTTATTTGCCTTTCTACATATGTAAGTACGTAATATACATATGTACGATTACAATCTCATGCCCTGCTTTAATAATATACTTAATTGCTTTCTGGCCCCACCTCAAGCTGCCTAAATTCATTTTGCAGGGAAAAGATTATTTGCTGTTGGCCTTTAGCAAGTAAATTGCCTGCCATCCTTAATCTGGGTAATAAAAGGTACTGCATCAGCCTGCTCGCAGTTCTGCACGTTGCATCTGCTTCTGCACAAAGTATTACTGACAGCTATTTTCCTTGTGCCATGGAGTGACTATGTAATGTAAGACATAAACCCCATGGGCCTGCTGAGAGTAGGATTCCTCATCTTCCATTGCTCTTGCTGTGACATTAAGTAAATTATTTGCATATGACATTTGCATTACATATTACGTCTACTGTGCTATCTTTTTTAATGTCATGCATTATAATAAATGATAAATATACAGGTGCAATACTCTGATCAACTCACATATTGGCATATATGCATACTTGCACATGAAAGCACGCATGTGCACACCTGTACAACCACACATCTGCAGTCACAGAAACCATGGCTGTGTTTCACACTGTTCATGTCAATAGGCTTTTCCACCAAAGTGTCATACATCAGGACACAAACTGAACTGGAAAGGGGAAAAGATACCTACCAGAGAAAGAGGGACCAGTGTTCAGGTTGGATTTTTCCTCCTGAGAAGGAGTCGCTGATGTGGTATTTTTCATTACAGGCGAACACCAGGAGGCAGGACTGACCAAGGACAGGGGAACATGCAGCCCTTCACCCTCATTGCTTTCCCATGGGGGACTGTAAAAGGGTGGTGTAAAAGGCCCATGGTGGTACAAACATGGCCAGGCAATTCCCAGAACATCAAGTGTGAGGCTGCAAAGACTAAAAGCACATTGAATCCTTTAAAAGAAATCCAGTGGGAGGAATGATCTTCTGAAGAGTAATCTCCTTGGGGTGCACACTGTACATCTGTGCTTAAGCATTTAGGTGTATGTGCCCGTCTTTGGTGGAAGAACACACAGCACTAAAAGCTTCCAGACTGCATTTCTTTTGTTTTCCATGTGTATCAGGAGGAAGAGGAAGGACAGGACATTTTTTCTCTGATAAATATCAGACAAATTCCACATTCAAGCTGCCAGAAAACAAGAACGATGCCAGCAAATCTCAGTGCAAGTTTTGCCATAGCCTCCTTTTGTACCAGTTTTGTTCAGCTCCCCCATCAAGTGAACAACCAGAAAGGGCATGAAATCACGAGAGCAGGGACATGGTCAGGACTGGGACACAACCTGAAGCAGAGAAAACTGGTCAAGGTTGATCTCCAGTGCTGACAGACACAAAGGGGTGTTGGATAGATTATGTATGGGTTTGGTCCTCAATGCAGCTAGCTAACAGCTGGTCCCCATTTAAATCCAGGCAGATACGAAAACATATGGGATATTGCCAGCCTTCCTGGTTTAATGATGGTAAAATATCATTCCTCACTCAAGCAGTGGGGGGTAGGCAGCTTCTCAAAGGCAGGAGGTAAAGGCAGTAATTAAAGTAAATTGTAATACACTGATGAGCTCAGGCACAGCAAGGCAAGAGGGGAGGTGGGTGCCCAGCAGGGCAGTGCTGCCTCTGCTCCTCATGAGAGGGAAGAGATGCACCCACCTCCCTCCAACCTGTTTTGTCTACAGGGGAGAAGCATCCTTTGCCCAGGATGTGAATTAAGAGATTTCCTCTGTGATTGTTCCTGACCCTCTGTCTAGTATGGGCTCTGTGCTTGCTTCCTGTGTGCTGTAGGGCAAAGGCTGAGAAACTGAGGCAGTCATGTGGCTGATCCCTGCCGTGATTCAGTCATGCCAGGAGCAAGACTTGAGCAGTCTGGAGCTGCCAGTGTACTCACAGTCACGTCCAGCAGCAGCATCCCCATGGCTGAGCATGCATCAAAGGGACAACAGTGAAATTTTCCTTGTACAAGGCAACGCATTGCATGACACAATAACCTTAGACAGATCATCCCAATGATGTGGCTCTTCTACCTGCACCTCCACTGATTCATTGTGAGATGCCTCAGGTAGATCAACATTGCTAGTGCTGCACTGCCGGGGAGAAAAAAGGCAGACAGGAACAGGGAACAGCTTCTGTGGGAGGATGGGATGAATAGACTGGAACATATCAACCTGGAATTGAGATGGCTGCAGAGCAAGTGTGAGCATGCAAGAGGTCTGTGAAAGAAAGGGAAATGGGAAGAAACTAATTCCTTTTCACCAGGCTCAAAGTCATAATGTAAATTTATTAGGCGGCACATTTAAAAGAAGTAGAGGAAAATGGTGTTTCAAAACTTAGCTGCCATTTGAGATTGTTGGCACAGGAGGTAGGGTTTGGGAGCTTTGTCAGGGGTCTGAAAGCAGCTAGACAAGTTCAAGAAACTAAAATCCTTCAAGGGTTGTGAAGCACAAGGATGTCATCTCAAGCAGGTGAAGTCGATGAGCCACTGGACGGGATTGCCCTGGAGCAGACTCACTGCATGTCTGCACTTTCCTTATGCCCTCCCTAGACATCTGCTCTGGCTGCTGGACAGGGGCTGGCTGCCCAGGATGGCTGTTTTTTCTTCTTGCTGTGCTGTTTTGACATTCCTGCCAAAAGAATCACCTCATCCAGCTTTGCCTCATGGAATTAGACATCGAAAGGGTGGAAGCTGAAGGGACCTAGAGCATTCAGCCCATCAGCGCAGTGGGGAAGGTCCCCCCTGAGCTATGAGTCCCACACTTCAGCGGGGTCTGAATGTACTTACATCCATGCTGTACATGGAGGTTGCAGGTAGGGATTGCCTGCTAATGATACTCTTGAATATACTGCACACATTTGTCACATTGCTTCTGACTTGCTCTGGCCCTGTTTTCCGCACTTCAGGAGTAAGGTAGCCTCAGTTTTGCAATAGAATATTTTGCTCCTTGTGAATATCATGGGAGCAATGATTAATGGTGGATTAAAAAAAACCCAAAACCTACATTAAATGCAAATTTCAGAATTTCTGATCTAGCACATTTGAATGCTATTTCATTGTGCAACTTGATGACACTTAAAAAAAAAATATTTAATGAAAACATTCTGGTAGTGCCACAGCTCCCTATTCCTGCAGCTCTGGGCTGAGGAACACCAAGGCTACAAGGAACCCTGAACTTGACTAAGCTCACTGCGACAGAAAAACAGAAAATTTTGCGGCTTGGTGTTCAGACTTGCTGCCCCCTAACAGCAAGGAACCTGATTTTAATTTTAGAGGTGCAAATTAAACCATATGGGAACAAATCGTGAACAAAACCTAAACAACACAGGTGAAAGTCCTGAAAATTACAGTGTGGAAAGGCAAAGCAAGGCAAGGCAGGCTCTGCTGTGTGGGAATAGAGCCTTGCTGCAAGAGTTCCTGGAGCCTGCTCCCTGGGGAGCTCCCTGAGGGTACTTGCTTGAGGGCTGGCTGGCTTATCATGTTCCCAGTGGCTTTAATTGTGCTGTATCTTGAATTTTCCTCCTTCCTCCCCCTTTCTCACAAAGTGAGTCCCTCAGGACACATAAGGGGTCACAAGAAGAGGCACACTGGCTTGGCAAGCTCTCAGGGAGCCCTGCAGAGCAGAGGCGGACCAGTGAATCTCTGGTGAATATCTTACCAGATACAGCAGCCATGTCTGGCTGAAGCCATCATTTCAAAATCACACTGGAAAGGTAAAGGTGCTGCACGGCATAACTCTTGCTCAGGGCTTGGCTGTCTCCTCCAGCTGATGGCTCCATGTCTGGGCTGGCAGAGCCAGGGGCAGTGGGAGCTGCTGGAGGGGCCATGCTCTCTCCCAAGCCGGCAGGGGAGGTGAGCTAGGGTGTGCCCTTCTGTGGTCACACCATCCCTCTCTCATGCATGTCCTTGACTTGGATCCCTTGGGACATCCTCTGGGAGGGGACTGGGGATACTGGGCTCGCCGCTGGCCTACCCATGCTGGGTGATTGGGATAATGTCCTGCTCAGGGGTCATGGCCAAAGGGGAGGCGAAAGGGGCCGCATTTGTCCTTGCCAACTTCACTGAGCACATGGGAGGCTGGGGGGCTGCTGGCAAGGCAACCGTGCTTGGGGCACACCAAGAGGTGCTGGGCTCCAGCTTTGAAGGGAGGATCACCTGCACCACTTGGCACTGGGGCTCAGCTTCAACTTTTAAATCTTAAAATCTAAGAAAAGCATCTTTTCCTTCCGTTTCTGTTGGATATGGGCTCAGACTGAAGCTCTGGGTGCACTCTCCTCATCAAATTTGATATGAAATGCAAATCTGTGGTTCCTAGGCTTCAGCATTACCTGGGACTGCAGCAGGATCACAAGCTCAGGCATCAGAGATGCTGGGAGTGCCTTCAGCAGAGCTGGAGAGCTGCTTGCCTCTTGGGTCTTTTTATTTAGTTTATTCTTAATGAGAGCTGGAGTTGCCTGTGTATGTAAATCACTCTGATTATTGTAGTTTCACTACAGCACCATCTGTTTTCATGGGATTTTGTGCTCATAAAAATAGTTGTTGCCATGAGAGTGTGTGTGTGTATGTGTGTATGGGCAGGTATCCTCAGCTCTCTGCAGGCAGCAACTTCACTGTAGATGATACAATAATGCAAGAAACTCTGAATTTGGAGGCAGTGCGCATCCACAGGTGAGCAGAGAAAGGTGACAGACCTGATTTGTTTCAAGACTGTGACTGGAGTATTTGTTAAAAGGAGTATCTGTTTACAGACAACCCTCATAATGGAACCACCTCCTGTGGTAACTGCAGCCTGATGCTGGGGATTTTTCTGCCCCCAAAGCCTTCTATTTTAATGACTTTTGAAGTTACTAGCATAAAAGAAGGGATGGTTATTCATTCCCCCAGTTCAGGACAGATTTTTGTTTTTGCTCCAGCCCAGGCAAGAAGGCTTTTGTCCTTGAAATGGGCATTTGTACCAGGATTGGAGCAGCAGCAGGCGACTGGCAAAAACACTGAGTGCACTCAGGTCTTAGAGCATCCTGAGCAAAGCAGGGCAACATTGGCCCTGCTAGGACAAGTGAGTTGTGGATTCTGGAGAAAGAGCACAAAGGCCTGCTGTTGTAGACAAGTTTGAGAGGAGTAAAGGAATAAATCTATTAAAAGAGCAAGGTTTTGTATATACAACAGGAATAACATTTCAGACCTGCAATAACACATAGCATTAAACTGAGCAGAGTGTTCGAGCTGCTAATATATCTTGTTATGTTTCTTCTAGGCTTGCTTTGTGCTGAAGGGATACTGACAGAGACCCTAAGCAAAAACCTTCAGGTTTATAAAACAATTTTTTTTATAATTCCAATAAAATAAAATGTCCATTGCTTGTTTAAACATTGCTTGTTTATTCCCTGGCTAGTCTTGGGAAGAGAAACAAAGCAGGGCTCTCTGACGCAGGAGGAGCAGAGAACATCAGTGACAACTGCACATCCTTGTCCCGACCAAGCAGGATGTGAAGCATGAGCCCACTGCCTGAGTTCTGGAATGTGCTCGGATAAAAGCACACCCAGGTCTGAAGGGCAGCTCAGCTGACAAGGGAAAAGGAGTTAAGGGGCTTTCATCTCCTCCACAGCTTTAGCAGGAGGTCTCACTGTTTGATAATATTCTACATCTCTCAAAATACAACTGCCCTGTCAAAGAAGTTCAGGGTTATTTTAAGGCATTTGGGATTGTTTTTTTGTACCCAAAAGTTCTCTCCAGGACTACAAGCAGAAGGCCAGCTGGGAAGCCTGCATTTTAAGTTTGCTTCGGAGGGCCAGTGCTTCCTGGAGAGTTGGGGAGGGTTTGCCCCAGTCCCTGATCCCACAGCAGGGCTGTGGCACCAACAGCAGGGGTATTGACCCCACATTGCAGGAACTTAGCCCCAGGTTTTGGAGAGGGAGCCTTGGAGCATGGCAGCCCCACCGACTGGGTTATGCTTCGAGAGGGTGAACTGCTGCTTTCCCCCCTCCCTGAAAGGAGCATGACTGAAACATCTTGGTCTGATCTTCTGGGGGGTTTTGCTGTTTTCTTTATGCTCCATGCTAACGCTGCATTGGAGGTGTGGTGCCTGTCATGGGGCCTGGTGTATATCCACTGGGGCTGTGGATGCAGCCTGCCATGCCCTTGTCAGGGTGGGGGGACAGAAAGCTGTGTTTCCCATCTGCACAATAATTATATACAGACTTTTGAAGAGATTCAAGAGATTTTGTACTGATGTTTAAAGTCTTTGAATCAGGTCTGAATCTCTAAAAAGCCAGGTGCTACTTCTGGCAGGGCTTGTGAGCTCAGTGCACAAATCGCTGGCTGAAGCTTTACAGCTGAGTTGTGAGGAGATAAAACTGGATTATGATGATGGTCTCTTCTGGCCTGAACATGGATGGATCAGGAAGGGAGCAGGACTGAACCTGGCTTGGTAAAACCAGGGCATGAGGGAGCCTGTACTGCCCTACAAGGTAGAAATAAGGCTGTTTCTAAAGTGCTATCTCCTCCTGAGGACCCTCCATCCCTCCAGTTTTGGTATGTGGATGGGGATTTGCAGAGGTTGTTGGAGACAGGAGCTGTGGGATGCCATGCAATGTGGCCCTCCTTTGTAATCCTCCTTGGCTGTGCTCGGAGACATGCTTTGCCATTCTGCTCAGCCAAGCCAGGGCACGCAAGGAGAGGAGTGGGAAGGAGCAGCTCCGAAATTCTGTTGCGGTGGCCCCCCTTTTAAAGCCAATTAATAATGAATCACACTCGAGCAGGCTAGAAACCAAAGGTTAAAGCTTTGCCAGAGGAGGACAACCCAGCGGGAGCAGGTGGCAGGAGAGCTGACTCCAGGTACTCTCAGCTATGGTGTCCCACAAGCAGATGGTATAGAGAAAGAGAGGTTCTGAATTAATGATTTTTGGGTTTATTTTAAATAGGAGACAAAAAACATGATGGAGAATGGACCCGAGGTGGATGTCTGCAGTTGTGATCCTCCCCCATGTGTTTCTGCGGGGCTGCACTATGCAGTCACCTCCAGTGTGACGTAGGTTCCAGCTCTATACTTATCACACTGGGAGATGACCCCTCTGCTGCTTGCACGCTATATCTCATGCTTTGTGGTTAACTACCTGCCAATGACAAGTGGGAGGTTTGTTATAAAATAGAGCCATTTTTAGACCAGGAGGCCGACTGCTGGCCACCTCCTAGTTACCTCCAGAGAGACAGATAGACGGACACTGAACCCTTCTCCAACATCCTAGGCAGGTGGTGGGAAGGCAAAGAGGACTTTTCACCTTTAAACTTTTCCATGAAGTGTGCCCAGGTGACTTGCAGCAGTAAAAGCTATTCCCAGCACGGGACAGGTGAGGACAGTGCCGGCATGGCTCCCTAGCAGCCCATAGCTGACATAGCTTGGCCACGTGTGGAACATGCTGCTCCAGCCCCGGCTCCTTCAGTGGGCATACCGCCCTGCGCTCCTCCTCACAGTGTCTGTTTTGTCTACAGGCTAATATTTTCCATTTGGTGCATCCAAAAAAAATACAGCCTAGCTGGGCTGGAGAGTCCTCTGAACCCTGACACCCTGGGACTGCAAATATCCCCCGCTCCAGCAAAGACCTGCAGCCAGGGCTCTGAGCTCCCCCCCACAATCCCACAGCTGGTGATGGCTTTTTTGCCTCCTATGGGTAGGGCCACAGGGTTTGCCTCCTTCAGGTAGCTGGATGCTGTGAGGGAAGGATTATGCTTTGCCCATCTCCAGGCAGACAGCTGAGATCTGGGATGAAGCAATTCTCCAGCCAGCCATGGCGCTGCCAGGTCTCCACACTGGCAACCAGAAAAGGCAGCAAAGGATGCAGGCACCATTTGTCCTATATGTTATAGTACAAACTATCTGACTGTGATTAGTGCTTCCCTTTAAAATGGCTGGTGGAAAAGGAAGACATTATCTGAGGCTGTTCTGTCTCCTCGGGGCTGTATCCCATGGTGTATTTTCCAAAATTGTGGTTTTGTTCATGGGAAGGTTTCCCAACAGGCATTCCCCCACCTCTCCCTCAGGCAGGGGGAACGTCTTGAGGTACCAGACAAAACCGGGGATGGCAGGGATGACCTTGCTGAGGGGAAGGCTGCAGGTGTGCAGCTGCATAGCACAGCGAGCAGTGTAATAAGCTCCCTGTTGCTCACAGCAAGCTCAGGACCAGCTCTCCAAAAGTGGCAGGGGGCAGAGAAATCTGCGGTGCACAGTGCTGACCCCCATTTCACATCTGCCCTGGCTATTGCACAGCAGCCCTGGGGTTGCTGCATGAGGGCACCGCAGTTGTGCCAACCCCACAGCAGGGCATTCGGCCTGGCAGGGCTTGTGGCCAGCCAAAGGGAAATGCTGCGAAACTCATGGCCCCACATTGTTCTGAGAAGAGTGGAGGAAGAAAAATAAATATGCACCAGGGAAGCAAAAACTACAGTGGGGAGGGATGTTTGTATAAATACCACTAATTGCCTGGCCTGGCGGTGGCTCTGGTTTTGCTGTTTATATCTTTTCTTTCCAGGTTCCGCCTATCCCAGATGGCAGGTGCAGCACAGCTTCCTGCAAAAAGCCACAAAGCAGACCAGTAGCAACAGGAAAACTTCCCCAAATGCCTCTCCCATGCCTCTGGAAGAGTTGCACGGCACGACCTTGACATGGGCCACAAAGAGAGGAACCTTGCTGCATGGCTGGGAAGTTGGCAAGCACAGCAGCAACATCCGCTCCTCCCCAAAGGCTTGTGGAGAAATTCCAGCCCTAATTCTGTGCAGGACGTGAGGCATCCTGATAACTAACACACCTTGCATAATTGCGACTGGGAAATCACCCCGTCACATGAGGGAAAGCATAGTGAAACAGAGATGGAGGCAGAAAATAAGGAGCTGGGATCATTTTCTCAGTAGGAGTGATTCTCAAATTCTTTAAGAAGGCTGGTGGTGTTTAATGCATGCCTTAATGATCTGGAAAAGAGGTGAGCAGTGAGGTGGCAAATCTGCAGATGGCCCCAAATTGTCACAGTTGCTCGGGATGAGACTGCAAAGAGTATTTTTATGGCAAGTCCCCTTCCCAGGTACTTCACCCCTGATTTGGAGTGAGGAGGTCCCATCCACTTGAGGTTTGCTGCTGGCACCCTTTGAATTTCGGCTACAGCACATAGGGCAGCAGGGCTTCAATGGCTGTGTCTTTCATAAAGTGTATGAAAGCAAATTTTAGGGTTTCCCACCAGTCAGAGGGTGTGCACCCT
>VZRE01005948.1:708183-727542 GCA_013396775.1 Cephalopterus ornatus | reverse complement strand
AGAGGAGGGGAGGGAAGGGGAGAGGAGGGGAGGGAAGGGGAGGGAAGGGGAGGGAAGGGGAGGGAAGGGGAGGGAAGGGGAAATTCAGTCTTTGTCAACAACAGATGCCCAGAGCTTCCCTCTAGAGCAGACACAAATCGTGAGGGAAATGGAATTGTAAACCACTTCCTCTCGCACTAGAAAACAATAGCTTTGTTCCAAGCCTCTATTGTACCCATGAACAGGGTTAAATAAGCTGAACTGAGTAAGACTTCGATGTTCCCATATTTCCTGAAGATCTTGGTCAACCTGCCCTAAATTCAGGACCTGACTCTACAAAATGGGGAATTTACACCAACTGAAATCCCATTTTCAGTGGCCTTAACTATGACTTCAGCAGCATGTGAGCCTAATGGACCAGGCTGTTTTATATAGAAGACTATAAAGCTGTGGAAAACACTAAGACTGGGTCTCACTGCACTTTCCACTTGCTTAAAGATGTTACAGTGTGTGTGCTAAGAAGCTGTGCTAAATCAAACCTGAGAAAAGCAGGTTGTAATGCTGTGGTGGGTGTGTTACACGGTGTTATCTTGTACAGGGGGGAGCTGTCAAAACTCAGAAAGATGAATTGTGTCTAACTTCAAAAACCATGCCTTACCTTAACGTTTTCACATATGTAATAGTGTCGTGGCAGCAGTAGTGAAGTGATAAAGCCTAGTCTCAAGGTAGCTCAGCAGGAACAAATAAATCTTCATAATTGACAGGCTGTAATAATAATAAATACTTGAAGAGTTTATTTCTCCCTATATCCAGTTAGAAGATGACTACATGGGAATCCTAGCCAGCAATTGGGACTCTTCTAAATAATTACCAAGTCAATTCACAACCTCTGCCAACTTCAGCATCTCAATAATTAAAAAGGTACCACTTATAGTTAATGGTAAAGAAAACAGATGTTTCCCCTCAGAAGCTTTTACCTTCTTTCCCATCGTTTCCATTGCCTTAAGCCACACTGTGTCTGAGTATCTCCCAGTTATGCTGGCGTGCCTGTTCCAGCAGGTTGCAGAGACAAAGTCCTGCACCCTGGAGCACATGTGGGATGTATCTGCAGAAGCAAAGCTGGGTTTGTTGCACTGAAGGTGATCACTGTCATTAGCGGTAGGGTGAAGCAGCAGCATGTTCTCAGTAAGTTGGCTTAATGCCCTTATGCATTTTCCTGCTGGCACCCATCACTTAAATACCAGGCAGGATGAAACACACAGCCAGCCACGTGCCCAGGCTGGCCAGGGGAGGAACCTTCAAAGCTTTTCCCACCTTGGTATGGAGGCAGCTCATATACAAAATAGTGATTTGTTGTCTGCTAAAGGTTTGTACAGTGCCCTTAGCCCTGGGCTGGTCTGGACTGTGCACAACTTCTGCAATTCTCCAAGTGTTGAATTTGGAGAGTTGTTCTTCCAGGAGAGTAGAATCATCTGCTCGATGGTGCTGTTTTGCTCTCCTCTGACGTTACAGCTCTTCTGTGGTCTGGTTTGTTTTGCTTGCTACTACAACCACACAGTTCATTATCAGCACTCAGTAAATGCCTCAGTCATCTTGAGGTGAGATATAAGATACAAAATAGGAAAGTATCTTTTTTTTTTTATTTGTTTGTTTGAGACCTACAAGAGGCTTAATCTAGCACAGCAGCTCAAAAGGCAGCATCTTTGCTGCTCTTTAAAATTTGTGTTTTATTCTGTGAAATGGGATCATTGCTGCTTGCTAGCATTTGATGTAGTAAAAATGATATCTGGAATGCTGCAGGTGAATAAAGAATGCTGGCAACAAAACTGCAAACATTTGCCTCCTTTAAAAGGTTTCTTTTCATCCAAAACATAAAATTTGGTAGGTTAAGGCTTAGCTTAAAACAATACAGACTTCTGGATTTTCAAAGATTATAAACAGAATTGCTTAGTTTGGTCTCTGCAAATCTCGGGCCTCGTGCATCTGACAGGCAGCAGCATGGTAGTGCCATGGACGCAATTTTATGCTTGATTGAACTCTTGGTGAGTTTCATCTTTCCGTTCCTGCACAGCCCAAAGGATAACATGGGGCTATCTGCTCTCTTTCTGGGGACAAATGCAAGCAGGTTCAAATTTAAGTTGTCCTGAGTTGGTCTTGAGCTAGAGTAGTTAAGGCACATAAGGAGATGGTGTGGCTAAGATTAACTTCAACAGCATTTGAATACATGTGGCAGACATGCATTTATAGAGAGACAGACAGGGGAAGTGAAGGCACAAATCAAGCATAGTAGTTAAAAGCCCATAAAACCAGACCAATGTCATGCACCTCTCTGTACAAATACTGCAGTCCACAGGTGAAAGCAGTGGAGCTGCAAAGATGTCTTTGCTTTCAAACTAGGCAAACTATTGGCAGCTACAGCCAAAATGTCATGTTGCTCTGAGCACACAGTTGCTCAAGGTCCCTTTGGGATGGGCAGTGATCAAAGGAACAGCAATGGCAACCAGTGACACACTTCGGGCCACAAGGGGTGACCAGATGTGGAGTGAGATGTGGCAGAAATTACAGCAGAAAGGCAGCTACTGGCAACATGCAGGGGATGAAAGGGAGACAATGGGCACAAGGAGTTAGAAAAGGGGCACAGCAACCTCTCCCCCCATGGTGACTGGCCACCAGCTCCACAGACAGTCAGCAGTGCCCACATTAGGCTGTCTGGCTACCTGGCATGATGGGTACTAGGGATGGGGAACAACCACACTGCCTGGACCCAGCCTATGACAGAGAAGCCATGAGTGGCCCCAGCACCCCCAGCCCCAGCGTATGAGACCTGACAACTTATCTGAGCTTCCCTCCACAGACCCTGGCCTGATCAGGTCCTATATGGCCTACAGGTAAAGCTGTACAGACACTTACATCCTTCCTAAGGCAATCAGAGCTGGGCGAGGCAGGAATATCCTCATTTCCCTTTCATTGTCCAAATATCCTTTGCCCTAGCAGAGTTGCACAATTTCTGCCTGCTGGGACAGCTGGACAGTATCCATCAGCCTGCCTGTGGGGAGTATTTCCAAAAGCAGCTGAGTGACATAGGTGCTCATATCATCTTGCAAGTCAACAGGACTTATGCTCCATTGAAAACTTTCAGTCTACATAAGCAAAGACCCTTAAATATTTTTAAAGCCATTCAAGAGGCACATAAATATTTGGTTAGGGTCAGCCCTATTTCAGACAAACAAAACTACCTACAGGGACCCTCAAAGACACTCCCATCATGCCAACGATCATTGTGGGGCTGATGTGTCCTCTGAAGGTTGCTTGTTTGATCTGCTCGCTGTTCTCATCCCTATTCCCTCCTACTCTTCAGCTCCTGCAGCGAAAAGTGGTGACATGATTTATAGATGTATTCCGAAGTATTTGAATATTTCCAACCAGCTACCTTGTTCCTGTTACCTGCTCCAACGACTGCTGTGCCAAGGGCTCCCAGAACAAAGGCTTGGGACAAATGAATCCTTGTCTTCACTCACAAGAAAGGTTTAAAAAGAATCACCTCCTTCTTCTATTATTTCCTTGTCTTGTTATTTTAATTTTTTTCCCTGTGCAGACAGCAACATTAAGCCCACTAGAGAATGAATGAATATCAATGAGACAGGGCAAAGATGGAATATGCAGCAGTTCTTTCCCAAAGTTATAATGAAAATGCCTACAGGGAGATGGCATTGCAGCAGATAACACATGCAC
This sequence comes from Cephalopterus ornatus, assembly GCA_013396775.1. NCBI lineage: Eukaryota > Metazoa > Chordata > Aves > Passeriformes > Cotingidae > Cephalopterus > Cephalopterus ornatus. The sequence continues at coordinate 723,831 of VZRE01005948.1, read as the reverse complement.
ATCCCACATGCATACCTGCCATTTTTGGGAAACAACCACATTTACTGGAAAATGCCTCCTATATGGGCAAGTTTCTAAATGTCCATTCAAGTTCATGGTGCACTCACTCTTCTAGCAATGTCATATAGGAACTGCCTCCTTTCTGTTACAGACAGAGGTGCAGCCAGAGCCCAGGGATGCAACAGGCTGGGAACACTAGAAAGTTAGACACAGGCTTTAAGGTAAACTCCCAAGTCAAGGACTGTTCCTAATCATAAATTATGTTGCTCAGGAATTAAAGGAATTGATTCCTTGCTGGCAGGGAAAAGAAAACGTGTTTCTAACAGAGGACAGAGAGGGAGAGACAATGTCTATCCCATCATAAACATTGCACCAGCTAAATCCTCCCTTCAAAACTGTCTGAGCCCAACCATTTGCCGGGGGTGCCATTCAGCAGCACCCCCTCCTGCTGCAGCTGTGGGGATGCCCTCACAGCTCTCTGGTCCTATTAAAAGTCAGGTGGAATGGAGTCGTTTATTGAGAAAGGGATTCAAGTTCAAAGGTGGTTTACAAGACCACTGTCTGCAGCAGGAGCTGGTGGCTCCCCAGATAATTTCTCAGTATTCCCCAGATCCTGCCTTTTCACAGTCCCCCCAAACAGGGGAACAACAGCAGGGAGTTACAGGACATGTTTCCCTTACAAGGCCATCCAGGTAGTATCTCATTCTGGAGACTTTCATGGCCTTGTGTATAGGAGGAGCAGCACAGCCCTGACAAGAGACAGTCCAGGAAGCAGAATTTTCCATGAAGCTATGAGTAAAGAACCCCAACCCTACACCCCTTCTGCCAAATATTCTCAAAAAATACCCAGCTTTAAAAGGGAAAGTTTAGTTAGAAGCTAGCTGATAACACAGGTTTTTAAAAAATGTGAGTGATAGCCAAAGAAATGGCTCACAGCAGAGCAAACATTTTGCAAGCATTATGAACATTTCTTGCAAGGCGAAAAACTTTCCCATGGAAATTTCTGGTCATGAAAACAGGCCTTTGTGATGGGGAAGCATAAACAGAACTGGCTTCTGGTTCTGGTTCTTCACAACCTGCTCTCTGCTTGCCAGGCACAGCATCAGGGTAGCTGCCAGGAGGGCTCTGCAAGGGCTCATCAGCCCAAAGCTCTGCACAACTGTCTCCTGAAAGCCACTGTGGGACACAAGGGACAGCAGTGGTGGTACAGCACATCCCATGCTAGCTCTGCTATTTATGCAGCAGCCTGAGCCGTGGATATCATACCTGTAAAGGTTTTGTGGATGCGACGGGAAGAGAAGGCTGGGCAGTCATGGACGGCTGGTTAGCAAATAGCGATGAGCTGGGCTACCAGTCAGGGAGAAAACTGTTAGAAGCCATGAAGCACAACACAAATGCTTACCAGTGGCTGGTGCAAGGGGGCAGGATGCTGTTAAAAGAGAGGTAAAAGAGCTCCTGGGGAAAGGAGAAGGCCAGCAAGAAAGCCTGGAGAAGGATGACAGCATGCACAGATGCTCCTGCCAGCCGGTCATGCCACTTCTCTCATCCAAATACTTGCTGCTGCCACATCTGCTCCAAGTGTGAGGCCGTCTGTGAGTGTAACTGCAGCTTACTCTTGTGGCTCCAACCAGAGACAGAGGAGGCTGCAGGAATGGATCAGTGGGCTGGGGCAGCACAGGAGTTGGGCAAGAGATGCTTGGTCTCTTGCAAACAAGTCTTCACATTAACTCCACAAGGCAGATAGTCAGCGAGAGGTTGCCGAGTTCTTGCAGAAAGCACAACTAAGCAAAATTGGCTGACTCGTACTTTGTATTGTAAATATTTCCCCTTCTCTGACCATGGTCGCAGCCCTGCTTCATGGTCATCTATACCTAGAATATTTTGAGCATCACTAGTTGCAAATAGCAATATAATTGTTGCTTCTCTCATGATCAAAAACCACCTTCCCTTCTTATTTCTGAACTGCGCAATCACTAGAAAGCCAAGAATTGTTTTGTTGTTTTTTTATTTTATATGATATAAAACTCAATGCTGCCCTCTGTCAGAAATGCAGCAGTACTGGTCTTCAATTGCTTGTCCTTAATTAACAAGTACTATGTGTTCTTTCCGTGGTACAGCTTTTAAGCATAAATCCCCCTCATCCCATCTGAGCCTGCTCATAAAGGCAAGGAGTGACCCGATTGCTGTCCACCGCTCTATTTCACGCGCTAAACATCTGACAGTGATAAATAATGCACCTCAACTGCTCGGCTATTTACAGAGATGGCTAAGCTAAGGATGACTTCATGAAAAGAAGATGTATTACTGTCCAGGTTAAAAAAAGGAAATAGTGCAGTTACTGCTTGTGTTTAGTACCATTTAAGTGGAAGAATACATGGGTGCTCTGTAAAATGCTGATTAACCTAGGGTGTAAGGTAACTTCCCAGTTTATGAGGGCCAAGTTGAGAGCAAGCTCACCAGGTATACAGTCTGGCACAGCCCCTCCCCAGCTGTTGTAGCTCGGTCCCATGCTGTGTGGCTCTAAAATGTGTATATGGTCTGTGCCACCTGCCTGGGGCTCAGGGCTTGTGCTGTCTGGACCTTTGTCCAGGGGTGGCTTTAACTCACCGGGAGAAGTAATTGCTTCTAAAGGAATAAATTACAGGTCTTAGCAATGCACTTATCAAAGAAATGGCTAAATCCAGAGTTGTTTGGTCCCAGCACAATGTGCTGTAGCAGAGCAATCAAAAAGGAGTGTGGTGACTGTCTGGCTAAGTCACCTCTCAGCAGGGGCTGGCAAGATTCACACACTGAAGACTTATAGATTGATGCTGCCTGTAGCTTCCAGAAAGTGGGATGCCTGTGCTGGGCATCCCACAGCTTCCCCCCCGAGCACATACAAGACACGTTTTCTATGCTACCATGTCCCACAGGCACATGAGTCTATCTCTGCAAATGCCTGACAGCCATGGAGGGGATCCAATGGTCAAGAGGGTGATGATAGCCTCCCTTCTCCTTGCACCCCAACACATGTTGCCCTTGCACTCCTGCTGAGGTCACCATCATGCTATCCTTTCACCTCCCTGAGATGAGACGCTATGGGGACCCCACCTTGTGGACAACCTGTGGGCAGCCAAAGCAAGGCTGCCCTCAAAGACCACTTCGGACAGCATGGCCACACTCTCCAGCACGGTTTGGCAAGGCCAGCAGCTCAGGGAAGGGAATCTGCACTTGTAAAACACCGTGTCTGGTCTGTAGCCACAAGTACAAAGCACCAGGTTGTGTTGTTTTTCAGGTAAGTGTTGCCCTTGAGAAGGTGCAGGGATCTGGGATGAATTTTCCTGACTGAAGACGCTGCAGATATCACTTGGTTTCACAATGAGTCACTGAAACTCGAGAAAGGCAATTCACCAGGGAAATCAAAAGGAGTAATTAAGAGAACATAGTAATTAAAAATGTATCCTAAGAGATCCTGTACGTGACATCCGCACCAGACGGAGAAGCATGCCTTTACCCACCCCAGGTTACACCAAGTCTGGGGAAAGCTGCAGCCACAAAGTCGCCATGGTTACGGATGCACAAAACTGAGAGTGATGAGGCGTCCTGCTCTGCCACGGCCACAGTGCAGATCATCAAGCTGCAACCATGTAATTGACCCTGGATTGTGCAATTTAAAAAGAAAGGACCCCAGAAAGTCCTAATATATTCAGGAATATGAAAGCAGACAGATTAGAGATTTTAATATATGCATGTGGGGAGGAATAGATATGTTGTTATTGGACTATAAATCTGGGCACTCATTATGCAGTCCTCATTCCGTGTCCAAAACTTCTGCTTAGATTTGTTTATACCACTTCTGTCCTAGAGATGCGTGCATTTAACTGACTGATGTATTATATGTGTATTTGCATGCATGCATACTAAGATATAGTTGTAATACATCATAAACCCTATGTACTAATTATCACATGCTAATGTAGCAAACTAACCATACATTAGTTTCCATCAAAAGCAGATTTCCTTTGCATACAAGGTGCCAGATAAAACTTCACGTGGCCTGATCAGAGTGGAACGATGGGTGCATAACAACCACCTGAATGAATACACTTTCCATGATATTTTGCTGACATAAATCCTAGTGATAAAAGCATAAGAAGGCTCTGAAGGTTTTAACTTCACAGTTAAAACTGGATTTCACTGTCTGAATGCATTCCCAAGGGCACACTGATATACAGTGTTTTTAGGGTAGTGGTAATACTAAAATCCAACCTCACTTTTCAGATTTCTTAAGGTGTCTTGTTATTTTTGCAAACACTGTCTTCATCTGATGCTGACAGGCTGCCACAGCAAACTTAACAGGCAGTATCTTGAATCTACAAGCAAATCCATGGGCAGGAAGAAGCTGTTTGGAAACACAGGCTATGTCTACAGCAGGAAGTAACTCATCTAAGGGTAGGACCAGAGCCAGGTCTCATCTCTTGCCATGAGTCTCCCAGTCCACAGGACTGTATCAACCCACTTTCCTTGCCCTGGTTACCAGAGAACAAGCAGCTTTCCTGTGGAAGTGAGGAAGCTGATCCTCCTTCCATGAGCATGGATACATACTCATCCTTGTGCTTTTTGCACAGATGTGGCTCCTAGGATGATTTAAGGCTTTCTTAAGGCGCATGAATGGAAGTATGGCAACTTCCACTAAGCCACAGAGTTGATTGCATTTCACAGGGAGTTTACAGGAGCTCTTCTGAGCTGAGGCTGGCCCTCAGTGGATGTAACAGGATGGCTGGCCTTGCTTCTGGGAAGAGAACGAACGGAACAGCAGTCTTTTTTTGCTCAAATATCTGAGCTTCATTTTAATTTTAAAAAGACAGGTTTGTAATTCCTAAGCTACAGATACTCAGTATAAAACATTAAACATTTTTCCTTGAAAGCACTCGAAATACCTGTTCTATAGATACTAATGGAATATAACACAGAGCAACCCAAGTTCCAGACACCGAATTTCAGTAAAGCTGTTACAAGTAGTGGTATGTAGGCAATGAAATTAACGTCAGCATTTGGCTGTATAAGACTGTAACTGCCAGGCTGGTAATATGACTCAGGCATTAGATGCACCTTAATTAGAAAGGGAGTAATTTGCCTACCCCTATATGATTACGCCCTATTTATGTCACTGCTGTCTTGGCTTGATTTCCCTGCAAGCAAGGTGACCATGGTCTGTGATATCTACCATGATGTGTGTCTGCGAGAGTTCCGGTGTGAGCTGTGCTCTTGATGCCCTGCAGCAGTCCATGACCACAATTCCCTAGGCTGGACGGGACATTCCATGGGCTTCTGTGGCAGTTGAAATGATGAAAGTTTACGTTTCAGCTACTGAAGCTCCTTCTCCCTAAAATACAAGGTCTTCAAAATCTGTTTTTTTCTCAAAATCTGATTTTTCCTCAAAATCTGATTTTTCAAAATCTGATTTTTTTGAGCAGTTGCCTTCCTTCATGTACACAGTCGTTTAACTGACTGGAGCATCAAGCTGTCTGCCTGTGCTCCTCTCATGGTTTCCTGCTGCTTCTATCATCCTTGCTGCCTTTGCTGGCTCTTTGAGACATCTCTTTCTCCTGGAAATATTCAAACATCAGTAGGGGGCATTATTGTCTGAGGTTGCCCAGTCTCAGAGCACTGCCTCAGATTCCTTATTCCATTCCTTATCGCACAGGAAGACTGTGTCCATGAGCAGATTGTGTGGTGACTAGAGAACTAAGACTGCTTTGGTGGGTAATCCTATCAGGAGATCCTAGAACCAAAGCCACAGCTGAAAGGCTGGGACTATAACTATCATAGTCAGTCATTAAACCTATCATCTATTTGAAGAAATGTTCTGTAGCATATATTTGTCTACAACAGTCCCATCAGCAGAATCAGATGTTTATAGCTCAGATGAGATTTGCGTGCACCTTCTTTGCTAGGCTGAATATCACTATGTCTTGCAAGAAGAAACAGAAGAACGGGAATATAGTCTACTGCAAGTTAGGTTCAAAGATGGGAACGTGTCTCAAGGTTTCTGCATAGAAGAGCGGTATTTTGCAATTTTAATTTTATAACACATAGATTATTACAAGAATCCAGAGCCCCTTCACTCCCAAACTTTCACAATGTGTCAGCACTCAGTGTCTCTTCTCCAGTTAGATTTTCTTTTGCTAATCTTTGACTTTAGAAGTGGTAAAGTCATCTTCAAACATGACCTACAGCAGTCTCTGTGACATGAGCATGTGCTTGTGCTCTTGATTCATTTCACCCACATACAGAGGAAGTAGCAGAAGGATCTATGTGCTGCTAACACCCCAAAAATAGGACTTACAGAGTCTCTTTGCATACTTTGGCCTTGAGACTACTAATGGGGATGAATTTCTGCTCAAAATTGGACTTCATCTTCAAGCTACAATGTGATTTTCATGTCTGGGCTTTACTTACTAGAGATTTCTATTACAGCCCTGGGACGAAAATGCTAATCCAATAGCTTTCATCTTTCTAGCATCTCTGTCCCATCTCACTCCTCAGCTACATTCTGGAGTCTGCTCTGGGTAGAAGGATATACTGCAAGAAAGGCTGAACAGATGGCCTGGTGCTTCTTTAAACAGTTGTGTATTAAGTCACTAGCCACTATGAAAGAGTTGGATTAATTTTTATTGCATAGCCTTCTCTGTGGAATAGTTCAGTCATTCACTCCAAGAAAGAGCAAAAACTCCTCCCTGCTCCAGTACTCAGGTGAGACCTATCACATCTGCACCAAGCACACTGAAGTGTAGAGGATTATTCTGTCCCTTAAATTGAATGTAATTGAGGATGCCAGCCTCATCTGGGTTAGCACAGGAACTGCCATCTGGAGTAACCCCTCAGGTCATCTCATCTGCTGTTCTTCACAGGAGAGAACCAACACCATCTGACTTGGAAAAAGAAGCAAGAAAACCTAACAGTGCTGCTACAAAGGTTAGCTTTTGTCTGGGACTATGAGGGCTGACAGCTTCCAAATGCTTTGAATGATGCATTGCTGGTGAACATAACTCTTGGCTGCTCCAGCTCTCCATATGGCAGCAGCTTCTTTCAGGTTGATGATAAAGAAAGACAATAGTAAAGACTGGGAAATACCAGAAAGCTGCAAACAAGTCACACATTTAAATCAAGCTTAAGTGAAAGAAGCTATTTCTAAAGTATTGGTTTGCATATTTACTGTATAGTCTGCATCCCATACCAAGAATTCCTGGCAGCATTCTTGACTGTGAAACACAGTAATTGCAATTACACTTCCTAAAAAAGTCCAGCACTTTACCTTAAACAGCCCAAATGCCTTTTGCCAAACTCACCTGCAAGGAACTATTTTTGATGAAATATTTGAGAATTCACAACAGACATCAGGTCCGACTTCAGTGTAAGCATCCCTTCATGTGACACATCACTTCTGCGTGTGGAAAAGAAGACAAAAGCTCTTTCACCACTGGGTGCTACTCCATAAGCTAATCACTACGCTAATGTGCAGATGTTCTTTTGATACAACCTTTTTCATACTCCACACAGCAGGTTGTTTAGGTTTTCTGTGAAGAAAATGGAAAGAGACCCAGTGGGTGACTGAAGTACTGCATGTTTGTTATTATCCACCTCACTCATCATAACATCATATGAGTCGATGCGCCTGTGATTTCTTTTTTTTTTTGAACATCTAATGCAGTCACTAGGAGTTGCCACTGCAGTGGTGATATCTGTGGAAAATTAAAGGATTGAGAAGGGAGGACAAGTTTAAATCTACAATTTAAATCCAAATGGCACAAAAGGAAGAGCTTAATTTTCTATATCATCTCAGGCGTGAAGCAGGAGGTGACCCCACGGAAATAATTTTAATAATATAAATGAGATGGGATGTGTCATCTGTGAGGGAGCAGAGGGAAGGCAGCTGCAGTTCATAGGGGGCTGTAGCTGCAGGGAGATGAAGCAGCTTCAGATGGAGATGATTTTTCTGTCAGCACAAAGTGTGTGAGGGGAGAGCTGGGGTGCACTCACAGACAGTGGTGCTTTGAGCGAGTAGGGAAATGATGCTGTCTGAGAGATGCGCTGCCTTTCTGTGGCATGAATGCAAGGAGCCAAATTCCCTGCCCAAAATACACAGAAAAATGTTACGTGTTTTCAGATACAATAAAAAAGAAAAAAAAAAAAGAAAAAGAAAAAGAAATGAAGAAAAAAGAGGCAGAAAAAAGAGTACCTGTTGGCTGTCACCCTGGAGATTTCCCTTCCATCCTATAAATTCTCCAGCAAACAGACAGGTGCTGAACTCATATTACATCCTTGAGGCCCCGTGTTCTCAGAGAAGTGGAGCATTATTCTTTGTCTTATTTTCATTTATTTTGCTGTGTTAGTTAAAAATTGAGCTCATAGGAACATACTTACTGAGGCAGGCAGAAGCCAACAAGGGGAGACAGCTTTAATAACAAAAGGGGCATTACCTGGCCTGGCCATCCCAATTCACTTCTGCAGTACCTAGGGCTGCTACTGAGGAGGGCACAGTTCTAATAAGTTGTCTGCAAGTTCACAAGGACCAAATATTCCCACTTCAAAGCAATGCTACACATGGATTGGCAGTGGGCATGCTTGTCTTCTGGCAGGCCTGGATCCGGATCACCTAGAAAACTGGGACAGCCAGTTTCCCTTCTGAGTCACAATCCAGCCCTCAGAAGAGGAGGTATAGAGAGCATTTTTTCATGGTCCCTTTGGGCACCTGAGAAGAAAGATTTGAAGCCTTTCAGGCTGGAGCCAGCATGTTCAGCCCCCTCTGTGGATGGGACCTGCTGGAGGAATGCTGAGAGAAGGGTGGGACCATCATCACTTCCCCAGGCAGTGGGCAGCAGGATTGTGGAGCAGCGGAATCATCTGTAACTCACCCTTACTCAGACTTTGGAACCATGGTATTCGTGCTTGCATGAGAACAAGAAACAAATTGCTGAAAATGAAAGTAATTTGTCAGAAGGAAAACTGAGATGAAAAGCAGGGATTTCTTAGCATTAGGTTTGATGTTTCCCACTTTTTTTCAGGATGGACTCAGCTCCCAGCTGCAGCCAGTGAAAAGCTGCAGTTTTGGAAGGAGTTATAACGCCTCCTCACTTTCATATGCGTGTGTCATTAAATGAAGGTAACAAAAGTTACGCTGTGGTAAAATGAGGCAAAGCTTGCATCTGATGAAAAGCAAGTACAAGGAGCAGGAGTCTGGACTGCTGTCACAGCTCAACCACCAAGTGAAGCAGAAATAGTTATCTTCTATGTCCAGGCCTCGTACCTTCGCTATGGAGGTGTAAGACAAAAAACTCTTTCCTTTCCTCCAAAATATCTTCCTAAAAATAGGATATGCACCCCCAAAACCTTATGTGAATGAAGGGCATCATAGCTCAGTAGAGGGGCAGAAGGGATTCAGGGAGTGTGGGTGACCTGCGGAATAAATACTCTTCAAGCAAAAAAAAATACCAAAATTCTCTCCAGGATGATGGATCAGTACCAATGTCCACAATCTCTCAGGACTTCAGAGGGGTGACCTGGAAGACGTGGCTGAAGAGAGGGTCTCCAAAGAACTGCTCATCTCAGTGAATTTCAGGTGTCAGGTTAAACTTCAGCATCTGAGCTAACGAGTGGAAAAATTAGGCACCCTAAAATATATTCTAGCCGCAAGCTACCCGATATTTTTCTGAGAGTTACAGATGGATACTTGGGAGCCACAACACAGGCTTCAAAAATAAAAAGGAAAGCAAATATTCTGCTAACCACAAGTTGGCAGAAAGAACTGTTAAAAATCCCGTCCCCAAAGAGCTCATGAATAAAGGAAAGAAGCTCTTTGAAAAGAGAGACGGAGCATGTGAAAGCTGAGGTGAACCACATCTTTATTTGTTATCACCAACCTGAAGAGTTAAATGCTCTTTTATTTTGTTACAAACACTTACATGTAGAAAAAAGGAAACTACTGCTCTGTGGAGACTTTGTTTTGTTATTTTATTAAAGAACAAATGCTAATTCAAGTTACTACTTGCTGATGTTAGTTTTGTTTCTCAAACAGTAGCAGGGAAGCCCTGTGGTACTGAAACCCAGCTGATGCATCTCCCTGGTACTTTTAGCAGGAACGCGTAGGTGGTATTTTATTTAGTTTGCAAAATCAGGTGCTTCAGGTTTGGCAAAGGCAGAGATGCAGTGTTAATCCATCCCCTCGTGACTACAGGCTGGAATCAGCCTTTACACATGCAAAGTTTACAGGAAGAGGCAGAAAAAATAAATGGGGCATAATATGAAAAAAAAAAGTGAACTGATAAATTATGCTTCATTATAAATAAATAAGAAGGTAAGACCAGCTGTATCAGGCCAAAACAAAGATCCAGATTTATGTAACCATGGTTTGGGTTGTAACAGGTTGATGAATACACAGATACCTTGCACATTTTTAGCCATGTCTCTTGCCAACAGTAATTCTCATGGAAGCAGAACACAGTCCCATGTTAGAGGGATTCCTGCCAGCAAGGATGCAAGAATGAAAGAAGTTGTGGTGATAGGAGCCCCTCTTTATGGAAAACAGCAGGTGTAAAAGGGTAGGCCAGCATGCACAGGGCTGGGAAAGCTGAGTCAGACCAAGAATTGAATATGGGAGTCATTCTCAATGACAGGGACACCAGACACTGAAGCTGGAGGGTTGGTAACAACAAGACATGGTTAGCAGGTCTCATAACCATCCTGTGTGGAAGAAGAGTGATTAAATGGATCTCATTCCCCCTGTGTTCAATGCCCTCTCATGCCCTGCCAGTGGAAATGGCCAGCATCACTCCTGCCATTTCCAAAAACGCCTCTGGGATGGACATTGCTCAGTGCTGAAGGGAACTAGTCTCTTTTGACCAGTGTAATCTTTCTCATGGTTTTGCTGGACAGCTCTCCACCTCACCAGTTAAATGCATGACAGTGTTGTCATCTTAAACATGCAGATTACAGAATGCCAGAAATAGCAGAGCCCCATCAATTCAGTCACTGAATGACACGAAGTACTAAGAGTGATGAATCTTTCCTACCAGGACAAGAAATGACTGATTTGAGTAATTGCCCGAGAATATTCACATGACACTCGAACACAGTCGCTGTCATGATTACCAATGTCTCTCTTCCTCACAGCAAGTCTATAATTGGCAGGAGCGTCTCAGATAATTTATACAGCAACAAGATTTTCACACTTTCCCAGTTCTGGATAGTTGCTAATATTTCATGAGACAGTCACTTTGTCATACAAGGGAGCTTTTGGCACATCTACTGATTCTGACTGTCATTGGATTTTTCCATTTTCCTGTCTTTTTTATTCATTGTCACTAGTTGCTACCTATTCCTCCTTTTTATTTTGGAGGTTTGTATTTAGTTATAGTATTAGATTAGTGCAAGTCTTTTCCTGTATTTAAGAAGAATATCTACTTCAAGTCCATATATGAATCTCTCTACATTCCTATTACAAGGAAAAATTCTTTATTTCTTAATAGTTTGCCTGTACCATGATGTTAAATAAACGAATGGCTAAATAAGTAGTGTTTGCTTATCTAACTGTCCTGCATTCCAAACTAAGCAGACCACTCCAAAACCAAGCAGAAGCTGTTGCCACACCACGAGGAGCTAGGAAAGAGCCCCCCTCTCCGTTAATTTGCTGTCGTGCTAGTGCAGATTGCCATACGCTGCTCACTTCTGTGGTCAGTGAGATCTGATTGCTAGGGGCAGAAGCAGGTGTCGGTGCCCTGGTTGTGGGATTGGGAAGTCTTCTTGTTCTCTTGATACCACCATGAAACTATTGGATAGCTTTAATTGGCATCCTTAAAAGGTTTTTTGATATCTCTTTGTATAGAATAGTTAAGTTTGCTTACCTGTTCAAAAGCACATGTACTCATTTCATCTCATTTTACCTGCAACAAGAGAAAGAAAGCCTTAACCTTCCTTGGCAACACCGGCAATTTCCCGACTTTGGGCTCGAGAAGTAAAACACTGGGATCAGAGCAGCCCTTTCAGCACACCAAGTGCCCTCATTGCCTCGTAGGCACAGTGGCAGTGTTGCTCAGCAGCAGATTTATTTCCTTTTTTTTTACTCCTGCATGTGTTCGACATCAGCGTGTGAAAAATTGCTACCAGGGGGCAGGTACTGATCATGAAACAGCTATTACTGGCTGCCAGGTACCGCAGCGATTGGGGTCCCTGCTTGCTTTTTCCAAAAGAGAGACAGTTTAATGAAATCTTGCTCTTCGAAGGCAAGAAAATGTTTATCCCCTCCAAACAAATTCATAGCTCTGAGGTAGAATGACATGAATATGTATAATTTCTTTAGTGAATTACATGAATTTGTAAGAGAGTTTTGAGGCATGTAGCACTTTCAAAGTCCCTCGTTCAGCTCTCTCTGCTGCCCGCATTTAGCACTACGCTGAGCAGATGTGCAGAGAGTTACATGGTGCCTTCAGTCCCAAATGGCTTCACTGACGTTTTTGTCTGAAACAGTGTTCCTTGGCAGGATGATCAAGCAGCAGCATACTCTATGGATGTCCCTTATTACATCTTACAAGACTTGAATCACTGGTGCTCATCCAGGTTTACATAATTGCTGGTTGGCCCACAGGCTCTGCTGAGCTGTGACTACGCCATAGGCAGACCATATCTGGGTGGCTAAATCCCAGCAAGATCCTACTAACAACTTGTGTAGATCCTTCTGTCTGTCCTAGTGTAGAAAGGTTAAGAGCACAGGTCCCCACAACATGTACAGCACAAACAGGTACTGAAAACCAAGGGAGAGCAGAGGCACTGGGTAAACAGCCAAAAAAACTGAGGTAACATCACACAGAAAAATACAAAAAGAAACTGGTGAATCTAGGTGACTTCAGCTGGGCAAGGCTTGGAGAGTGATGCGTGTTGGTGTTCATAAGCAGGCACATCAGCGGCTCTGCTGGATGAGGTCAGCTTCCAGGACTGGTCCCTCTGGTATTTTCTCATCCAAAGAGGCTGCACACATAAAGAGAGCTATAACCCAAGTGCAGAAGGTGATGTGAGGAGAGGACGTATGAGTTGGAAATATTTCAATGTTTGCTTCAGGTTGGAGATACAGCTCTGTGTATTGAACTGTAAAAGGTGGTTCAACTGTTCTAGCTCGTAATTGTGAGCCCATCCTCTGCCTACGTCTCTAAAAGCTGATTTATTCCCTCAACAGTCACATCAGAAGTGATTTGGGCAATATAACTGTGTGGTACCATGTTGAAGCTCAAGCTTGGGCCAGGCAGTGTCCTATAGGTCCCATGTTGCATCTACCAGCCTTGTACAGATGTCTGGGGCAAGCTGAACTGTCTAAAATGGCACTAGGCACCTGTGTCTGGGCACCTGAAGGGACTGTGTCTGCCATCAGCACATTCACACTGCTTCCACTAGGTATCCCCTGTAAAACCTTGCATTAAGGAAAACACATCCCTACTCCTTACAGGCGATACACTTAAACAGATGCGGTCTACAAACTTTTTACTCCAAGAATAACAAATGAACTGTTTTGCATGAAAAGTTTATCAGATTATGCTCTTTTCCCATTGCAGATTATTCTGAAGCAGACATGACAATAAATCACTGCAACCCTATGAATATTTCATAGAAACACATTTCAGCTTATGGGTGTTCTTTTTTTTCTTGAACGATTATGTCTGTGTCTTTGGCCATTCATCGTCTGTGATACGTGACTGGCCACTTAATTCAAATTACTGTAATGTCTGGCTTTGGACTGGTTCATTAAATATTTCATAACAAGGAAGAAAAGTAGCACTGCAGATGACATTTATGTGAATATAAAAGCAGGTATTCATGAAATCTTAGTCAAGTCACAAATGCTTTGGGAAGATTAATAGAGATCTCTAAACATTGTTGAAATAGTTACTTTTTATTCTAAGAAATGTTAATGAAAAGGGTGATAATAATGATTATTTTGTACTGTTGCTCTAGTTACGGGGATGCGGGTTCAGCATTCTGAAGTCTCTCTAGGACTGGAGTATAAGTCACAAACGTAATGAGAAACAGAGTAAACGGCATCTCTTGCAATGGATTTCATTAGTGTAATAGTTCTTGAACAAACTCTGGAAAACAAATCTCAGAAGCCTAACGTTTGCCTTGTCAGTCCGTGGGAGCTCAACGCTAAAATTCATAGAGACAGTAACAAAGTTAATTTTGAGTAGCAATGAGCATTTCTGAAAAGCCTCAGTCCTCATGTGTATCTAAATTCTTCAGATCATTAGTTACAAAATCTGCAAGGCGGAAAAAAGAGGCTGGAGGAAGGAGTACCAAGCCATTAAATCTGAATTCTCCCAAATGACTATCAGCTTTTCAGGAGAAAACTTTTCAATGGTTAAACTTTTATATTAAATTCCTGCACGCATGTTTAGCAGTCCTGTCTCTCTGGGAGTGTTTAGTTATGCACACAAACACCAGCTAATATGACAGATGCCACAAACTGCTATCTGTCCTTCTAAGAGCATTGACTAAGAGCACTGTGTGGGCGTCGGAACAGAAGGTTCCCATGAGAAACACAAAGCCTCAGTGAGGTGAATGAAAAAAGACCTGTTGACTTTGGGAGAGGCTGGGTCAAGCAAAGGTGCTGCACACACAGGTGTTCACCTGCTCAGGCGATTCAACCTCTTTTACCAGGCTCATCATGCTCTCGGTGGTTTATTCAAGCTATTATGTTCTCTGGTTTGCTCTGGTGAAGCCTGACCTTATCAAATCCCAACATGTGAATGTGACCTGCTGCTGCTGTCACGGTTTCCCCAGTGGGAAGGAACCTTCCTCCAGTAAGGATGCAGGTGCCTTCGATCTGCCAGGTTTTCCTGGTGGATTTGGAGCCATGTACTCATCATACGGAAGGCTGCCTTCCGCTTTAGCATGTATATTATGAGTGCGAGAGAACCACCTCCCTAATTTGTCGACGTCTCTCTGCAGGGCCTCTCTGCCCTCAAGGGATTCAACTGCTCCTCCCAATTTAGTGTTGTCAGCAAACTTAGTATTCCTTCAAGAGCTGCATCCGAGTCATTAATGAAGGTGCTGAAGAGAATGGAGCCCTGTGGAACCCCATTAGTGACTGCACATCAGCCGCATTCACTACAACTCTTTGCACCCAAACTGTGAGCCAGCTGCTCACCCACCACTTTCTTAGCTGTATCTTGGACATTTTGTCCAGAAGGATACTGTGAGAGATAGTAAGAAAAGCTTTCCTGAACAAAAAAAAAAAAAAAAAAAAAACAAAAACAAAACAAACAAACAAACAAAAAAAATCACTGTTAGGGTAGTCGGGCATTGGAATAGGTGGCCCACGGAGATGGCGGAGTCACTGTCCCTGGAGGTGCTCAAAAGACGCCTGATTCTGGCACCAGGTGATATGGTTTAGTGGTTATGGGGTTACGGTGCTAGCAACTGGGCTGGAGGTTGGACTGGATGATCTTGAGGGTCTCCTCAAACCCTGATGATTCCATGATTCTATGAAGTGGAGGCTGGAGGAGATCTGAGGGAAAGATGAGGAGCTGCGGGTGGGCAGTGGCAAGCAGAAAGCTCCAGGAAACTAGGGGCAAAGCCGTGAGGGGAACCCGCCAGACTGGCTGGGACCGGGTGGAGGGTGCGCAC